>CAUYRH010059513.1:0-54872 GCA_963574655.1 Perodicticus potto | reverse complement strand
TGTTTCCTTTCTTAGGATTTCATAATTTTCTTTATAGAGGTCCTTCACCTCCTTTGTTAGGTATATACCTAGGTATTTCATTTTCTTTGAAGCTATGGTGAAGGGAGTTGTGTCCTTAATTAGCCTCTCATCTTGACTGTTAATTGCCATATACAAAGGCTACTGACTTGTGAATATTGATTTTATATCCTGAGACATTACTGTATTTTCTGATGACTTCCAGGATTCTTGTGGTTGAGTCTTTGGGGTTCTCTAAGTATAAGATCATGTCGTCAGCAAAGAGGGAGATTTTGACCTCCTCTGCTCCCATTTGGATACCCTTTATTTTCTTGTCTTGCCTAATTGTATTGGCTAGCACTTCCAGCACTATGTTGAATAGTAATGGTGACAGAGGACAACCTTGTTTGGTTCCAGTTCTAAAAGGAAATGTTTTCAGTTTTACTCCCTTCAGTAAAATATTAGCTGTGGGTTTGTCATAGATAGCTTCGATCAGTTTCAGAAATGTGCCACATATGCCTATACTCTTCAGTGTTCTATTTAGAAAAGAATGCTGGATTTTATCGAATGCTTTTTCTGCATCTATTGAGAGGGTCATATGATCTTTGCTTTTGTTTCTGTTAATGTGGTGGATAACGTTTATGGACTTGCATATGTTAAACCAGCCTTGCATCCCTGGGATGAAACCTACTTGATCATGATGTACAACTTTTTTAATGATAAGCAGTAATCTATTGGCTAGGATTTTGTTGAGAATTTTGGCATGACAACAGATATCTAGAACTTATCTTGCATAACTGAAACTTTATCCCAACTGAAAAACAATTGCATATCTTCTGCTCCCCTTCAGCCCTTGGCAACCACCACCCCAATCTCTGCTTCTGCTCATTTGACCATTTTAGATTCCTGGTATCAGTGGACTTACGCAGTATTTGTTCTTCTGTGACTGGCTTATTCCCTTAGGATAATGTCCTCAATGTTCATTCTTGTTGTCACAAATGGCAGGGTTTCCTTGTGTCTTAATGCTGAATAATATTCAATTGTATGTTTATGTCCCATTTTCTTTATCCGTTTATCTGTGGATGGACATTTGGGTGGTTTCCACATCTTGGCTATTGTGAATAACACTGCAGGGGGTATAGAGGACACACTCCCAGCACAATGCCTTCCATCTTCCATCCTCTCCTCCATCCTGTAAGGATCCCCAGTTCCTCTCTCACAGGAAGAACAGGCTCAGACATCCACCTCCTCTCCACCTCATCTGGTGTGTTCTTAGAGAAACTCTTATACCCTGAGTCCTTTAGTATCTTACCCTTTGATATTCAAAATTCAGTCTTTTGCAATCAAAACTTTTTCTTTCAAATCATAAACAGGTTCAAGAATCCATTTTGAACCTCACACTTAGGAATTTGTTCCTTATTTTTTTTTCTTGGCTGTAATAAGCCTTCCTAGATGAAACTGATCCGTCTGGTTTAATCTGAATGGGGAGAGCATCCTGGGGATTAAAAGAAACTAGCAAGAACTTTTTCAAATATTAATACATTAAAAGGTGGCAGTCTGTTCCTCAAAGGCAAGGATTTTGACTTGTGTGGCTGTGCATACTTTTAGCTTGGCAGGAATACAGCTGGTACACACTGCTCTGGCCCCCATTGGCTTGTTTGGTTTATTTTCTATTTGTCAGCAATATCTGGTTATGTACAACGTGTGTTCATCAGAAACATTTGGTATCCTTCATTATTCAAGTGACTTGGATTCAGAGCCACTAGTTCCATAGAATATGGAGATAAAAAGTGGAGTCAGTTTATTCAGTGTATTTCAGTACTAGCCAAGAAAACTTGGGCATCAAGCAGGCAAAACAAAAATGGAAAAGATTTATGGGCTTAAGAATTAATAATTGGGTATCATTCTTTGAAGCAAATAAGAATGCAAAAATGCTTTATCAGAAGCAATGCTCATTAATCCTTTTAATGTCACTTGTAATGTCCTGAATCCCTCCTCTCTTTCCAAAAATTGTCATTGTATTTGATAATTGTTTATTGAAATGAATTGAGATAACTATGAAAGAAATTTCTACCATCCAGCTGCAAGTCTTGGAGCAGATGGAAGTTTGGATAAGCTCAGTGAGAAGAATTGATATCTGTCAAGCTACTCTGGCTTATAATTCTTTGCCAAATTACATTCAATTGTGATTAAAGTGAATATTACTATTTTCTATTAACCACAGTTCAATGAGATCTACATGGAAGCCCTTTCAACCTGAAAGTCAAAAAATTCCAGACGTTAGCGTTTCAATGTTCAATAATTCATAAAGACTCCTATTATCTGTTGTTTAGATTAAAGTCAAAAAAGGAAAAGTCAAAAAATAAAACCCAAGAGATTCATAGAAACCTAAGATTAATAGGTCATTCAGTTCATTTACAGGGTCACATTGCAGGGGAGGATAAACCATCTTATCTTAAAAGTCTGTATAAAGGTAGATTCTATAACCTTCTCAAACTGCTTATTCTAATAGTCTATGTCCTTTGCATTTTTTGTTTTTTTAATATATTCTCTGCTTATAAAATTAATATATGTTTTAAAGATTAACATAATATAGAAAAGAATAAAGAGGAACTCTCTTCTCCACCCCATGACACCATGATTAGCACAGTTTCTGATATAAGCACTAGATGATTATTTCTTAAATGAGAGAATAAATTAATGATTTCTGATATGATTTCATACTTGATAGGTATTTTTTCACTTTTATTAAGTCATAAGCACAGAGATCATGAATATATTTATGCATTTGTAGGGTACAATGTGTTGGGTTTTTTTAGTGCAATTTGGAATGGTTACATCAAACTAATTAGTATAGCTTTCAGCTCATTTACTTAATTATTGTGTTAAGACACTTTACAGGTTTAAAAAATAACCTCCTGTATATTATCCTATTTAATCCTTGCAACAATCCTTGGTACAAGCTTGATAGATACCATGAACTTCTCAAACAAAATGCTGGGGAGCCTTAAATGTCTGATAGCCTCTGTTCTGTGCTGGTTACATCCATTGCTATTTACTAACAGATAAAAAGGGGCCCAACCTTTAAGCCACATCCTTGTTCTCAGTCCCTACGCTGCACTGTCCTCTGATAGAGCTTTATCAGAATCCCTGCTCAGAATACCTGCTGTGCCCTTAACTCCCTTCTCAGAGCTCCTGAGACTCTCACAGTGAGTTCCACAGACTCTTGCTTTAGGCCCACACCAAAGAAAAACACAATGAAATTCGAGAAGGCGGGTGGGGAAGGGTGGAAGGGAGTTCAGTAAGTTCCCACTTATTGGTACAGTGGAGGGGTATAGGGTACATCTCCTGAGTGAAGAACTCAACTACAAGTTGGATTTTACCTTAGAAAAGCAAACAATGTAGCCTAATTGTATGTACCTTATGTTAATCCAAAAGAGAGAAGGAAGGAAGGGAGGGAGGGAGGGAGGAAGGGAGGGAGAGAAGGAAGGAAAAAGGAAGGAAGGATGGGAGGGAAGGAAATTCTCATTATCTCACTGTATGTTTTGAACCAAGGGTCGGTCCTGAACCAAAACCAATGAATTCCTGAGCTGACCATCAGTCCCAAAGGAAACCATTAGTACTTCAGCTTTGTCCAACAGGAGCAATAGCTGTTAATCAAAACTATCAAACTCATATACTTCAGGAATTTGGGGTTTAAAATACAAAATTGGAGGCCAGGTTCCCGTGGCTCACACCTATAATCCTAGCACTCTGGGAGGCCAAGGCAGATGGATTGCTTAGCTCAGGAGTTTGAGACCAGCCTGAGCAAGAGTAAGACCCCATCTCTAAAAATAACTGGGCATTGTGGTGGGCACCTATAGTCACAGCTACTCAGGAGTCTGAGGAAAGAGGATCGCTTGAGCCCAGGAGTTTGAGGTTGCTGTGAGCTATGACACCACGGCACTGTACCCAGGGCAACAAAGTGAGACTCTGTCTCAAAAAAATTTTTTTAAATTAAAATAAATAAATAGAAATGAAACAAAATACAGAATTGGGAAGGGAATAAAGGAATTTGAAGCAAAAAGACAATGGACAATGAGAATGCAGCACACAAATGTCATTGTCAAATGCTGGCTCCCCAAAATGTCACCAAAACAATAGGTTGAAAGACAAAGCTGAGTTTGCTATTGACCTACCAAGGAAAAATAGCAACAAAGTCTCAGTAATATCTCAAAAGGTAAATGGCAAAGTCAGCATGCTGATTGAAATTTTAAGGTCTGGCTTAAGATGGTTCCTTTCCATGAGAGGGAAGAGCTTAATTAGGATGAGATCAGGGATATGATGTAATAATTTAGGATTGTGGGGTACAGCTAGGGGAGAATTTTAAGGAAAAGAGTTCAAAGAATCTGGGGTAAAGACTGGTTTGTGTTGTACTCTATTGAAGACTTATGGATTTTGAAGGAAGTCATTGGAATTAACAATGATGTTATTTGCAATTCTTATCTTCCCAGGCAAAAATCACCTGGAATAGTAGAGTTATAGTGATGAAGACAGTCAGCTGTGTGATGATTCTGACTCTCCACCACAAAGCAGAAGTGAATGAGCAAAGAGAAGCATAAGGTAAAGAAACCCTAACCAGAGGGTCTGAATCATTGACGGTGGAGGGCCAGAAGGCCAGAACTTGCTGCAGAAAATATGTTTTTCTCCCAAATCCAGCCAACGACTTGCTACATTTTGCCAACAACTTGCCCTGTTTTCACACATTGAGCAAAAACAATGCCCCAATCCAAAATAGGGTATTCTATGGTAAACCTTAAACTCGCAAGTGTAAGTTCTCACAGTGCATTCAACAACTCTGGAGCTGGAAAGAATCTCATTTGGATATGAGAAAAAATATATACCACATCAAGAAATCATGGATTCTGTCAGAATGTTTAATACTTCCCTGCATCAGGCAGGCAGTGGAACCTCATCATGCTGGAAGCCCCAGACCTCAGCTTGCTCCTAACACTCCCTTGTGAGCTGAGATGTGTTCATATTGGAAGTGCATTTGTTCCTGGTTGCAAACATGCTGATTATGGTAGATTTGGGAATTATACTCATCCTTCTGCTGCACATCACCGTCTAGACTGACTCATCTTTCCTCTAGTTCTCTGACTTCTGCGTTCGCTTAGGGCATCTATCATTACTGCCATCCATTGCCAGCCTCCCAAATTCTACCATTCAAGGGTTAGTCCTTTTAGTTTTGATCAGTTGCACCAGTCTGAGTGATAGATGATGGGCGGAGAAGAGCCAGTCACCCTCGGCAGACTACAGCTTCTCACGCACCCAGGAGGCAGGAACGACAAGCTAGGAAAGCCACAAGGGCTGTTGCATGCCAGTAAAGCTTTGTGATAAGCCACTTCTTCCTCTTATTTCTAAAATTCACCTTCTCCCCTCACCCACCCAGAGCCTACATCTTTTACCAAGACGTAAAATGACCTAAATTAAAAAGTCACAGCAAATAGTTGTCATTGAAATGCAATAAATATACCACTATCATTCTGTTCACTTGCCTATAAATTTCATAATATACAGGAAAAAGAACATAAAGCCTTAGCTTTTATTTCTTCTGGAAACATCAAGAAGAAATCTGGTTGGACTTATCGTATTTGTTAAAGTGTAATGCTGTCTGGGGGCGATTGATAGAAGATAACTTTTCCTTTGAGTATCACGATGTGGTGCAATCCCAGCTCGATGGATAAGCTGGCTCTGACCTTGGACAAGCTACTTAAAATATCATTTATTCAATGCAATCAGTATAATCTGGTTCTCTGTACCCTCAGTGAATCCCGAACAATAAAAATAGAAAAATAAAATTTTAAAATATCATTTGTTCATTCATTAAGCAAATATTTTTTTAGAGTTTAATTATATGTGCCAGACTCTATGCAAATAAAATAACAATCTCCACCTTCCATGGCCTTATAGTATAACATTATCTTCAGTTGAAAATAAGACAGTAATATCTATTTCCCAAGTTTTAAAGAGATTTAAATGAGAATATTATATGTGGAGGCAGCATTTCAAGTATAATTTGCTCTGGCATGGCTCTGCTCTACACCTGATTTGACCATTTCAGAACTTATATACGGGCAGAGAAGATAAAAATGCTATTCAGGCCTATCAGGTACTCATGCTGTCTTCCCGTGGCTGAATTCATTATTTTTGGTTATTAAAGATGGGGGTGGGAGTTAAAAAATAAGGTGAAGACTATGTTGATTAGTAGGATGTAAGCACTCCAATTTGTACAAATAATCAACACATTGAATCCCATAATGACATAAATGTAACATGATCTATGTACAAATGACTTAATAAAAAAAAAAAGAGAGAGAGAGAGAGTCTTCTATTTTTTAAAAATCTATTCTAATCTGGATTTTTCCCAAAGCAGACCCTGAGATAAGGATTAAAGTGCAACTAGTTCTGCTAGGAGGTGATCCCAGGAAAACCCCCTGGAGGAGCGGGCAGGGAGACAGGGAGGAAGGCAGTCAGTAAGGGCAGGGCTACCTGGCTCTCTGCAGTCCTTGATTAGGACCCTTCTGCACCAAACAAGCTCCTCAAATGTATGTTGCTGCCCCAAGGATCATGCTCATTCTCTTTCTCCCACTTGGACTGTCCCCCACCTGGACCAATGTCCCTCTTTGAGGCCCACGCTGAGCCCCAAGTCCTACGCAAAGACATCCTGACGATGACCCTGGCTACAACCAACCAGTTTCTGGAGCTTCTTTTATCTGTACCCTTCATGGAGGATTTTGTGTTCTTCATCCTCCATAGTTTATCCTCAAGTGAACAATCCTGTTTCTCCAAATAGACCACTATTCTCGTGAGCAAGGAGACTCCATGTGCCTTCTGGAAATAAACATGCCCTTTTGGTGTCACAACAATAATCAAGTGCTCAATGAACACTGAGTTGTTACAAGGGCCTGTGTTGCTTCCTTGTACCTACATATATTAGGTACTAAAACCTCTTTAAAGGCAATAAAGTCTAACTAAAGACTGATCTGGGTTACTGAGGACCAAAAAGTTTAACCAACTCAAATATTACTTTGAACCTTTAGAAGAAAAACTAAAGCGTGTTTTCAGGACTGCTACTTACAATGATCCCTTGGCAGCTTCCACATATTAGCCCCCTTGGCATTTATTGCTGTGATATGAGGCAGTGTGGTGTAGTGAGTGAGTGCAGAGCTGGACATCAGATAGACGTGGGTTCTGAGCGTAGACACACTGATGCGGCCTTGGGTAAAGAATATAGCCTCTCTATGCCTCAGTGTGTTAACCGGTGAAATGGGGATAACATTACACATCCTTAAGTTTGCATTTACAGATTAATTTTACTTTACCACATATATCCCAGCCTACATATAGATTTGGTTCTATACATCAGCAAAAACTTCAGCTAATTGCACTCTCCCATATTAAGGAGTACATTTGAAGCTTTCTTAATACACATTCATTGAACCAATTCAGAATTAGCCACCACTTTCGACTCCCTCTGTAATAGATGCTGCCTGACAATCAGTGGGAGGCTGAATTCTCCAAGTCACGGAGGCCACGCTTCAGAACATGATCTGATGCTCCTGTTCCCACCCATTGAGCTGTGTGCTCCCCAAAGACTCAGCTGGGGTTGCTCTCATACCTGGTCATGCTGGCTCTCTTTATCACAATTACATAATTACTCATATTGACAAAATATGGAAGTGAAAAAGTAGTAATTATTCTACTAAAAATACAACCTGACTATTTGGAAAGACAAATACATTTAGTAACTGTGTTTCTTTTATTTTTTAATTTTATTTTTATTTTTTTTAAATATTAATAGAGTTGGGGGTATCAGGTGAAGTCTGTTAAGTGTGTATATTGTATGGTGTTGAAGTCTGGGATTTTGGTGTACCCATCACCCAAGCAGCGTAAATTGTACTCCATAGGTAATTTGTCATTCCTCACCTTCTCCCACCAAATTTGGTAAATGCTGAAATGAGGTCATGTCTGATCACATCCCACATACTAGATATAGTTGCTCTAAGAGTTTTGTATTTTTTAACAATTTTCCCAGCCAAAGGATATGTTCTTTTTTCTGTTTCAATAAGAAGATAAAAATATTTTACACTCGAGGGAAGTAGATGGAATCAATCCAATATTTGTCGAGCCTACTATGTACATTAATTGATTCATTCCACAAATATTTATGGAGCACCTGCTCTATGAAGTCACCATGTGAGGTAGGCCCCGTCTGGAGAGGCAACAACAGACAGCGTGGACCAATCCCACCGTTGTGGAGTTACTAGGCAGGGACAGCAGATGTCAAACAAGGGCAACTATTATGTCTGTGGACAGATGACCCAGACTCCTTGGCATTTTGGTTGCTTGGTGGTGTTTGTGGTGGTGTGATTCCTTGTGATTTTATGTCTTTTGTGAGGGGGTTGGGGAAATAGGTACAATTTTGCCACTTGTTATTTGGAGAAGTTGAGAAGGAATAATGAAAGAGATAAAAGATACATTAATTTGCATATTTAAAACAGTAGCTTGGGGCTCGGCACCCGTAGTTCAGTGGTTACAGCGCCGGCCACATACACCGGGACTGGTGGGTTCGAACCCGACCCGGACCTGCCAAACAACAATGACAACTACAACAACAACAAATATAGCTGGGCATTGTGGCAGACGCTACTTGGGAGGCTGAGGCAAGAGAATCGCTTAAGCCCAAGAGTTTGAGGTTGCTGTGAGCTGTGACACCATGGCACTCTACCCAGGGCAACAAAGTGAGACCCTGTCTCAAAAACAAAAACAGTTGCTTGGCCTTGGTGGAAAAATAAAGGTTAAAACTAACAGTCAAAATTAGAATTAAAAATAAACATATTTATGCCAAGAATGCTCTCCTGGCTTTCCAATGGCAGCTTAGTGGAAAAAAGAATGAAATCAACAACAATTTTACCAGTGTACAGTGATATTTAAAAAGCAAAACACTGCGAAGAACAAAACCCTCCTCTCCTAACTCAGCCCCCTTCTTTCCCCTCTTGCTGGTGTCTCTGTCTCGCACAGACACTCCTGTCCTCACACTCCCACAGCGTGTCAACAGGAATAAGAGTGTGCACGCAGCAGCTACAATTAGCAAGTCACTGAAACTGTGCAGACCCATTCCCCTTAGACTAACTGACATTATAAATACATCTGTGGCACCCGAGAAAAGACAAGCAGGAACAAAGATGTCACTGCTGTCTCAAAAAAGGACAAGTCTTGAGTGTCCTGTCACCATAGCAGGGAGAGTATTCAGGACTCGGACACACACATAGGAGATGTCATTTGCAGACCAAGTCGGCCACATCCGGCTGTGGTTTGCACCGCTCCGTGGAAATCAGTGTGGTCCCTTAGAAAGGCAGGAAAGAGGATCGGTCAGGAAGCCTGGGTTCTGGAGCCAATGCTGCTGCTACCTCAGGTTTTCCAAGTGTCAGCTTTTTTGCCAAGTAAGGACAATAATGTGCACCTTCTTTCCTCCTGGTACAGAAGTGAAAATCAAATGGGACGATATGTCAAAGTGTTTTTTCATATTATAAGATATGATGCCTATAGGAGCCATTAACATCAAGTGACATTGTTAATATCAAAGAGGTTTTCAAATACAAAATGAGGCAGCTACATAGGGGTTTATTATATAAGATTACACTGTGAATCCCAGCATTGCGGAGAGGTTATCTAGCACTCAAAGAGGTATTGGCAAAGGCTGATAGAGCCAGAACCACTGGCAATGATAAATCTATAGTGTCAGGGAAAAGACAATGTTAAGTGCTGACGAAGTTGCAAAAGAGGCTGAGTAATTGGCATCACCAAATCCAGATGGGCATGGAAGAAGCAGATGGGAGATTTCCGACAGTTACACTGTACTGTGCATTGTTACAGCGGCTCCCAGGTGGATTTGGGCAGATCTGGCCTCATCACTTCCCTTGCTCATCTGGAACACTCAACTATTTAATAAAAATAGCTAGAAACAACCCAAAGGTCTGTCAACTGATGAGTAGATGAATAAAATGTGGCACATCTCTCTAAAGAAATATTATTCAGCCACAAAGAGGAATGAGGTAGTGATATATACTATAGTGTGGGTGAATCTTGGAAACACCTGTTAAGTAAAAGAAGCCAGACTCAAAAGGCCACATATTGTGTGATTCCAGAAATGCCCAGAATAGACAGAAAGCAGATTGTTAGTTGCCTAATGATTAGAAATAGGGGAAAGGGAGAGTGACTGCTGATAAAAGTGATGAAAATGTTCTAAAAGTGATTGTGGTGATAGTTGCATATATCTGAGAACATACTAAAAATAACTGAATTATGTACTTTAAATGGGCAACTTATATGGTATATGCAAAAAAAAAAAAAAAAAAAGCTATGTTCCCTTTCTGGATTATTCCTAACTAACACTGGCATTTTATGGCCATGGTCAAGAGTATCACACAGTTAAATCCACCCTTTCCCACCAATGCTCCCATCAAGAAATGAGAAGGAAGTGGGACAAGGCTGGCTGTGCAGGGTCAGCTCAAAGGCCTTATCACAGGCCCAGGCAGGCAGTTCTCAGATGAGCCTTCTGTGAGGTGCTTTGAACAGTCTGTCTTTCTTCAAGCCTCTATTCTATTAGGACATTTTAGATATTTTTCTTTGTCTGTTCTCTTTCATAGTCTACTCAGATTCAGTCTCATAGCATGTATGAAAAAAATAAACTAAAAAAATAAACAAACCAACCCTCTGCCTTTCAAAACCAATGACTGCTTACAGAAGCTCTATCTAGGTTAGGGCCAAACTTGGTCCCCACCAGCAGCCATGAGCTGACATCACTGCATAGGCCCACAGTTATCACCCTTGCTCTTACCTATGCCAGATGACAAGTGTCCCATTTGCCTGAGAGGTTCCTATTGCACTCTCTCACCAGCTCTTTTCCTTCTTAGCACTTACCTCAGTTTTAACTGGATGTCTGCTTATACCTCCTCCTCCATTAGCCTGCAAGTGTGACCACAGTAGCAGCCCTGATGGTGAATGCCGGTACCCGAGCCCCAGAACCTGGCACAGCACCTCACACAGACCTGAACTTGTGTGAGAATTTATTGAAAAGATCACAGGGCCCTTGGAAAGCTGCAGGGGTGTGTGCTATGATCACAATCACTTCATTTCTTTTAGGTAATAATTCAGTCAAAAGGGTCTAAGCTCTTCTCCCCTGTTTCCTTAAACAAAATTTGTAGAGACAACTCTTTTCCCCCTAAGTATTCCTCCCTTTGGGGAGCACCCATCTTCTATGTAGTCTAAATGGAACGGATCATTTAGACCCACACCTAGCCAATGGTATGGCCAGTACTGCTCTTCTGGCTACTTTGATTGGTTCAGGTTGGGCACATGACCAAAAGTGGGCCAATCAGAGCCCTCCTGAAGTATCTCCACCAACATTTGCAAGAAAGATGCTCTAAGACAGGGTTTCTCAATACCAGTCCTGTGGACTTTTCGGTCTGGAAAATTTTCTATTGAGGGGACTGTCCTATGCATGCTAGAATGTTTAGTAACATCCCCAACAGGTAGCAGTAACAAGCCCCAGGTGTGACAACAAAAAATATCTCCAGACATTGCCAAAAATCCCCTGGGGATGGGCGTATAAATGAATCCCAGTTAAGAAATGCATCTTAAAGATGCATCTGTGAGGACAAAATAGACTGGATTTGTCTGCATCTGTATTCCCTAGGGCTCCTAGAAGGAAGCATCTGTAGAGAAGCCATCTGAAGCAAAAGCAGCTGAAGCTGACACAAAAAAAGCAAAAGAAAGCTGAGAGATGGGGAAAGAGAAACTTAATACCATCTTTCAAATTTCATTTTGATTTGATTTTGGAGGCTACCTGCAACTAAAGCAGACTCTTGACATATATGTCATAACGTATTATAGAACCATCTTCTCTGAAGCCGTGTGTAACTCTGCCTCTCTTCCAGAAGCCATGTTTGCCTATTCTAAAGAGAAGGTGAGCGGGATGAAAAGTCTGAGGATCAGCAAAGAGCAAATAAAACTCTCCTGCTTATCCATGGAGACGTCGTACACAACTTTTGCATTCTTCATATCTGTTTTACTCTACTATAGCATAAGACACAAAGTAGCTGTCGTCAAAAATTGGCGGAAGTAGTTTCCTAGAATTGCTTTTCACAAATTATCACCAACCGGGTGGCTCAAAGCAAGAGAAACTTATTTTCTTATAGTTCTGGAGGCCAGATGTCTGAAATCAAGGTAATAATTGGTTTTCGCTGGAGGTTCTTGAGAGGAATTTTTTCCACGCCTCTTTCCCAGCTTCTGGGGATTTCCAGGGAGTCCTAGGAATTCCTTGGCCTGGAGCTGCGTTATTCCATCTCTGCTTCCATCATCACACGCCCTTCATTCCTGTGATTTCTATATATGACATTCCTCTCCTCTTATAAGTCATTGGCTTTAGGACCCACCTAATCCAGTATGACTTCATTCCAACTAATTATATCCTCCAGGGTCTGAAGGATATAATAAAATATGATATCATTATATTTTCATATAATATATTATATTTATTATATAATTAAATATTATATAATATTTAATATTTATTATATATAATTGTGTATATATAAACTTATATAATTAAATAAGGTCTCACTCTGAGGTTCCAGGTGGATGTGAGTTTTGGGGCGATGCGAGTCAACCCTCTGTAGATGAGAGAAAAATACCTTACCTTTGTAGAGAGCTTTACAGTTCTCAAAGATTTTTCAAGAAAAGGAATAAGGCAGACAGTCGTTCAAGCTCCCGTTTTTCAAGGATGCTGTGATGATGAGTGAAGAACACTGCTCTCCACTGAACGAGCTAGAGAACCACTGATGCTGCTAGGGGGAGACCGTCTGCAGACCACAGCTCTCCGGTACTTTGCCTCAGATTTTAACTGTGGCCTCAGCAAGGGGGATCTAAATGCTCATTTTATTTTTTCTTTCAAAAGCCATCTGAATTTCCATTTGTAATTCTATCGAAAGCAATACACCACTAATGCCAGACAAAGATGCTGATATTTATCTTTCCAGTTTATTTTGCAACATGGGTATGCATTTTTGGCCAGGGCTGGGTTTGAACCCACCACTTCCAGTGTATGGGGCCGGCGCCCTACTCCTTTGAGCCATAGGCACCACCCAGGCATGCATTTCTTAAGGAATATGTTGATTGAACTGCTTTCTAGATACTTTGACCCAGAGGATTAGGTAGGACAAGGACTCCAGCAGGCCACTGGCAGACAGAAATTTGGCATTGGGAGGGTGTTACATAACAAGGGTCTCTGTTCTCTTGTGATCACCGCCAGTGACTCCTGGGTGGAAAAAGCCAAGGAGAAAATATAAGGTATCTTTGCTTTATTTCACGGCTAACCGCTCGGGTGACAAAGTCAAACATCACTGGAGACTCTTGGGATATTCAAGAGCCTTTTATTTTAATATTTCTTCATGGTCCTAACATCCTACAGAAGGTCTAACCTTTAAATGGAGCTAAAAGCAGCACTCTGAGGACACGTTTTGGAAGCAGGGTCATGCTTACCTCCAGTTATCATTGACAATCATTTGAAGTGCAGAATTACTTGTAATCATTCTTGCTTATTAGTAAGAAATAAGACTTGATTTTCATTTATCAAAGCAAACTCAATGTCCTCTGTATTTACTCTGAATAGTTAGCCTAGTCAAAGAATGTAACAGTAATAATTGAACAAGGTGATAATCTACTGTCCTCAAGTAACAGCTATTCATCATAGCAAGACGCTAAATAGCACTTCAAGTGAGAATTTACTAAAATCGGTGCTCACATCATAGGTATTAGCTTTATCTATGTCTATGTCTGCCTAAAGTTAGGAGGATCAATGGGAACCAGGTTTTCCCAGGATCCAGTCCCAAAAGTGATAGCTTAAACTTAGGAGGAGGACGTGAAGTCAAATCATTGACTTATACAGAAAAATGAATCACTGGTTGAGATTTGGGGCTCCATTTTATTGCTCCATATACAGAGAACAACTTTGTTACTAACATATGGACAGAGGGCAGCCTTCTTTCACAGTTCTGATCGCTAAGAGCATGAGAAGTCACAGGACATCAAGGGTTTCTGGGCTATTTCACTCATCTGAGCCTTTCCTCAGAGTCTCTATTTTAGGATTGGGGCCTCTCGGACTCCTGATTCCAAGTAATCTAGATCAGGAATATCTCAAGGGTCCCCAGTCAGTAAGCTGGTACTCTCTTTGCCTTCCAAAGGGAATTTTCAGCAAACAAAATACCCTAACCAGAAGAAATGTTGTTTCAATAGGCAGGAATTTAATCACCTGAACTGGTGGTCTATCTCTCCCTAACTTTATGAAAAATATAATAAACTTTATCAAAACTATGAAACATCCATCCCTAAGATGTGAAAAGCACAGATGTGGTCTTGAGCTGTAATGTGTAATTCAAGCTTTAAACATATAAGTGGGTTTATGTAAACCTCTTTAATGTCATGCCATGAGTATGCTTTTTATAACACTGTGTTCATTTATGACTTTTCTTTTTTTCTTTTGCAAAGTATCTTTTTTTCTTTTGAAAGAAGAAAAAGGAATACAAGTAGAAAACTGAGTTGTAAACAAAATTTAAATCTCACAACAGAATTTTAAAGATGAAATTGATGATTCTGCCATCACAATAATGTGTAATTATCAATAATTTGGATGATAAGAAAATGGAGAAACTCCTATGTAAGAACAGATTATAACTCAACAGTTTACAAAATTGGGGTCTGAAAGAGAAACTGAGTTAACATTTATAAAACTCTGAAAGAAACGGGGAGGGTGGGCGTGGACTTTACTAAGGTCTGAACTGTGAGAATAAAGGCCTTATCTTCTGCATTAGTGATGGCTCCCAAACACAGGAAAGTCTTTAGCAGAAATGTAAAGGCTAAAATTCTAAACAGGTTTAATAAAGTTAAGCTTTCGATTCACATGCAAGGTGCTGAGAGTTCTGTAGTGAAATGAAAGAAAAGTTTGGGATGGCTGGTGGGGAGATGGTGGGTTGCACTTGTTTGGAGATTTAGGTGTGAATTGACTTTGCCATTAGCAAAGACAATTCTGTGAAGAAGAAACCATGGATTCAACAAAACTTAATTTTCTTTTCTTTTAAAAGTAGTTTTTTGTGGTACTTTGGACTCCTATAAGCAACACTCAATGGTCTTGTTACTGATTCTGTATAATCTTGCACAAATCAATTGATCCAATCGGATCTCAGTTCACATATGAAATAAAAAGTTGCATGACATCTAAGGGCTATTTGAGCCCTGACATTCTATATTCTTAATCTTTAGAGTCATCTTAGAAGTGGAACAGTGATGGACCTTGGGATCAGAGAGATAAGTATTTAAATCCTAGTTCTGTTCCTTAAAAACTGTGTAATTTTGAATGGATATAAGTTTATTGAACTCAAATTTAAATTCAAAATGAAAATAGTAAGTATCTATCTCACAGGATTTTGTGAAGATCAGCTCTAACATATATAAAGTACCTAGCTCAGTTCCTGATACCTGATGAACAAACATTATCAGCCTTCTGTAACCTCCTGTTCACCAGTCCCCTACCCACCCTATCGAGTACACTTGCTTCTGAATACATCACACATCCTTTCTCTTCATACAAACATTGTAATCATTTCTTAGCCCCCTTTTAGCTGGTTTAACTTTATGTAAATCCCAAAACAGAAGCCCAGCAAATTAAGAGCCAGTTTCATAAGATTGGAGAACCAAAAGAAAGAGAAGACATAAAATTCTGTACCAGGAACCATGGCTTTTCCATGAGCGTGACAAACTACACAGAAAACAGATTTCACAGTCTGTAAATCATCAGAGGCAAAATAGATCATAATAGCACTGGGAAAAGCACTTCAAACCCACAGGGTAAGGACTAAATGAAAAGAATAACTTTGACAAATGGCTAAATCCAAGGTCTATTTTACATGGATTGGAGCACAGAAAGTTAGAGCTGTAACATATGACAGCTAATCTAGTATCCTCCTTCTATAGATGGAGAAATTGCTTGCCCATTCTCTTTCTCAGCCCCATATTGCACCCTCCATGTAGCCACAATAGCCTGAATTTCCTTTACACATGGTCATGACATTTTCTATGTGTTGACTGGAATACCTACCAACTTATTCAATAAGGAGACCCAGATTACTGATTTGAGAGCAAGTGGTTAAGGAATATCCAATTACCAACAATTTACATAGTATGTGCATACATATGTTATTCATGTGTGTTTTGTGTGTGTGTGGTGTAAATGCATTTTAATATATCATATATATAACTGCTCTATCTTTATAAGAGGATAAGTCCAAATAGAAACTCTGAAGATATTATTATAAAAATTAATATTTTTGTGGAAATCGATCCTGAGGCATTCTCCAAATATTCAACAATGTAACATTAATCTTTATGCTCCAGGAATCAAGACAGAGCCCCTCAAGCTCAAATGACCCACTAAAAGAGCCACTTTCTCTATTTTCACGTCACCCTTGGCTGGAGAGTGGGGAAGGCATCAGAATGCTGAATGCACCTGGCCTGAGGCCCACACTTCCCCAAACCATAGTCCTAGGCCCACTAACTACCTGGAGACCATGCAATCTGAGTCCACTATGCCCTTCATCTCCTTTTACAGCTGGTACAAGACCTATTAGCTTATCTATCACTCCTTAACTCTAATCTCCAAATGGTTCTGGGCACTGAAGGAACTCCATGCTATAGTGTTTCCTCTTCAAAAGTTCCATTTGGAGAATTAAACATAGGAAGAAATTCTTCCAGACATCAGCCTAGGCATAGAATTTATGAGTAAGATCCCCAAAGCAATACTGCAACAACAAAAATTAATAAATGAGACTTAATTAAATTTAAAAAATTCTGCACAGCAAAGGAATTAATCAACAGAATAAATAGATAATCCTCAGAAAGGGAGAAAATATTAAGAAACTATACACCCGAAAAAGGGGTAATATTCAAAATCTACAAAGAACTCAAACAAGCAAGAAAAAACTAAACAACCCCATTAAAAAATGGGCAAAAGACAAGAACAGCCTCTTCTCAAAAGAATACAGATAAATAACCAATAAGCAAGAAAAAAATGCTCACCATCACTAATTATCAGGGAAATTCAAATTAAAACTACAATGAGACATTACCTTGCCCTTGTCAGAATCACCATAATTTTAAAAAGGTCAAAAAAACAATAGATGTTGGCATGGTTACAGTGAAATATTTGTATGCTGTTAGTGAGGATGTAAACTTGTACAACCTGTATGGAAAGCAGTTTGGAAATTCCTCAATGAACTAAAAATAGGCCATTTAATCCAGCAATCCAACTACCCAAAGGAAAAGGGATCATTTTGTTAAAAAAAAAAAAAAAAAGACACTTGCAATGGAATGTTTACCACAATACAACTTACAATAGCAGAGATATGAAATCAACCTAAGTGTCCATTAACTAATGAGCAAATGTGGTATGTGTATACACACACCCACTGAGATACATACACACACCACAGAGTACTACTCAGCCATAAAAAGAATGAAATAATTTCTTTTGCAGCAATTGGGATGGAACTGGAGACAATTCTCCTAAGTGGCGTATCTCAGGAATGGAAAACAGATAGCACATGTACTCACAAGTAGGAGCTAAATGAAGGATATGTATGGTCACAAAGAGCAGTAATGGACATCGGAAACTAAGAAGAGGGGAAGGTGGGAAGGGAGTAAGGGCTAAAAATTCTACCTGTCATGTATAACATACACTATTCTGGTAACAGGTACACTGAAAGTCCTGACTTCAGCATGATATGATTTATACACATAACAACAAACACTTGTACACCCTAAATTGTTTGAAATTGAAAAAATTTTGCTTCACTAATAAAAAAAGAGTTTCCATTTGATTATTTAAATAATTTGTACCACCTTTATTGGTATTCTCTATTCAGTGAGATTTCATTCTCATATTTTTCTTTAGTTCTTTAGACATGATTTCCTCCAGGTCTTTGAACGTATTTAAAATAATTTAAAATCTTTGTCTAGTAATTCAAGTTATTGAACTTTCTCAGAGACAATTTCTAGTAATTGTTTTTGTTTCCAGTGTGAAGCAATACTTTCTTATTTCTTTTCATGTCACATAACGATTTTTATTGAAAACGGGACATTTTAAATGATATAACATTGGGAACTCTGGAAATCAGATTCATTTCCCTTCTCAGGATTTGTTATTATTGTTGCTGCTATTTGTTTATTTAGTAACATTTCTAAAATAATTCTATGAAGACTGTATTCTTTGTCATGTGTGGCAGCTGAAGTATCTGTTTAGTTCTCTTAGTGGTAAGCTACTGTTTGGAGAGAGATTCTCTTTAATATCTGAAATCAATTAATCTCTGGTCTTTGCCAACGAACTCTGGATGTATGTTGAGAGAGGCCTTCAACACTCATACAGTTTACAACTCTGCTGAAGCACTTACTTCCTGCTCATTCAAAGCCTAGAGGTCAGTTAGAGGTGAGAGCTTAGGTCCTTCCCAATTATCTCCCTGGAGAGCACAGGCCCTACACCTGTGAATGGCCTTGAGTATTCTTAGGAATGTGTAGGACTAGGACTTTTTCAAAGTCTCTTAAGATCTTTGCATTCCCAGATTTTCCTTTTAAGCTTTCACTTAGACTGCTTTTTGATCAAAGTATTATCCATCACCTCAGGCAGCTAGGATTAAGCAATTGCCTTTGACTGTTTCTGACAAATGTTCCTGCGGAAAGCAGGTGAATGTTTCTGACTGAAGTCAAATAAAAACTAACTTTGTGAGTAGAGTCTTCCATAGAACTACCAGACAGCTCCAACAATGGCAATTCCCTGTCAATGGCCTCTTGAAGCAGTTCTGACACATTTTGCTCCCTCCAGAGGCTGTTCAGCTAGGTGCTGGTTTTTACTGGAATCGTGAGCTGTTGCTTTTCAAAACTACCACAGAGCTGGAGAGAATAAGATGGGAATAAGGCAAGTTAAAATGCCACAAAGCCCACTGATTTTCCAATATCTAGCTAGTTTTCTTGAGCAACTACTCCCTGGATTGCTGCAAACTTGTGGTTAATTTATAGAGGTCTGGGAAAGTTGATCCTGACAATTATTCCATTCTTCTCATTGTTTTTATGAAGAAGAGGATTTTTTGAAAGTCTCATTCTCCCATTCTTATTGATGTCTATCTCATCTAGAGTACTCAAATGAGAGTACATCAAATTAGAGTACTCTAAGGCATTTGGACCAATTGCCTGTCCTCTCTCCAATCTGTATAATGCTGCCAAAGTCACGTGCAATTCTAACAATGTCTGCCACTGCTTAAAAGTACAATGAGTTCCCATTCCCCTAGACTAAAATTGAGATGTGATGGGAACAAAAGTTCTTCATGATCTAGTCCCCAACTATCTTGCTGGCTTCATTTCCCACAATCCACTTTAAATTTTAGTCAACTGGACAAGTTGTCATCCACAGATCAAAATCCTTTTCTTTTCTGTAGCTTGTCTGGTCCCTTCAGCAAGAATGTCTCTCTCCACCTTCTTTACTTCCAGAACCTTTCCATTGTGCCTTTCACAGTGGCAGGTGTGAAGTATACTTGTTGGATCAAATCTCAATGTTAAGGGTACATTGGCATCATAAGAGCAGGTCACTCAAGATTTTCATCTCAAATCTATGGTTTGAGTAATCAGAGTACATAGATAAACCCCACCCTTTCCCCCAAGATCCATCCTCACTGTGCCTTCTCCCTAGCCCATCATCACATAAAACATGCTCTATATGAACAGAGAATACATTATTGGGAACCCAACTTTTTTCCCTTTGTGAGGAGAGGTGAGTCCTCAGTGGCCTCCCTGGAGCTCTTGTGGGCCCTTGATTAACTCTAACCAGGTAGCAATTGAAAGCCTCCATAGATCATCATGTTCCCAATTTCTTGGGGCAAAGGATACTACTAAGAAGCTTATACCTCTTATTCAGTATTCTGGCTATAATCCAGACATTCCCAGATGGGTCTTCCTGCCTTTTGAGATCTAGGTAAAATTGCCTTATCTCATGTAGTTCTTTGGCCCTGGGGACCCCAATACTCCTGAATCCCTTCCCAGGAGCCTTTTCCTCATTTGCCACCTCATCATACTGCATCAATTTAGACATGAAAATCAAGGCTTTTGCCTGCTCACACATCCACGCATTCTTACCCAAAACATTTCTTTTCAATACTTGGATTCCTAGGGAGGGTTCAGGTGTAGCTGGCACAAGCATTCCTAGTCACCAACATTTTTGTGCTCACCTTTCCTCTAAGCAATTACCTTTTGTTTCCTCCCCAGCACAGAGGGCAGGCCCTGTTCTTCAGTCTTGCTCCTCTTGATTCCCTGTTTTCTCATGGAAATGACAAGCACTGTCCTCTCCTCACCCACAGGAGTCTGCTCTGTCTCCTGAAGGTCTGTCACCAGATGACACCTATGCCTCAGTGTCTCACCATCTACCCCAGTGCTCATCCAGGTAGTTTTCAAACACAAGTCTCTTCCTAAATGAAATTATCTTGCCATTTATATTAAGAAAGTATAAGTTGGTTTTTTGTTTGTTTTACTGATTTATTTCAGGGAAAAAGAAAATCATCGTACAGCTGACTGTTAAATGCTACCTAAATCATGCAAAGACCTTGTAATATGCTTCAGGATAAAAGTAGATATAAGCTATCAACTAGAAATCAACATATGAAAGAGTAATAAAACATTATTTGGATGGTATAAATGGAAGAGGAACTACGGGGTAGATTTAAAATAGCCACTGCTAGCTGGAACATATTCTTCTTAGCAAAGTATCACAAGAATGGAAGAAAAAGTATCCAATGTACTCAGCCCTACTATGAAGCTAATCTATAGCTTTCATATGAAGGCTAAAACCCAGTTATAGCACAAGAAATGGGGAAAGGGGTGAGGGAGGGGAGAGGAGAGGAGAGGATGGGTGGAGGGAGGGTGATTGGTGGGATCACACTTACGGTGCATCTTACAAGGGTACAAGTGAAAATTACTAAATGTAGAATATAAATATCTTCATATAGTGATTAAAAGGCCACGTAGGCTATGTTAAATAGTTCAATGAAAATATTTCAGATTGTATATAAAGTAAGCACATTGTGCCCCATGATTGCACCAATGTACACAATTATGATTTAATAAAAATTAAAAAAAAATTGTTACATTACTAAAATTTGATAATAAACTCAATGTATTTTCCATTTGCATGAGTTTAGTTCTAGAGTACTCAGGAGATCAATTTTATGTAAAAAAGGGGGGCAAAAATGTACATCTATTTTAAGAAATTAAAAAAACTGTATTGAGATTACAATATTATATACCTATAATGAAAGATCAATACAAGTCATGTTTGACTTTTGTAGTAAGAAGAGGGGCTCAGAGTGGTCACTATCAGCATCCAGACCCTTCCAATTACAGCCAACTCCTGCTTGAACAACGCTGACCAAAGCACCCACTTGTATCACTCTGTGTGCCATGTCAATTTCTTCTTAAAGTACCACCGGAAACTCCACTTTCTTTTATCCATTGTCCTGGCAAATTCCTATCAAGGTAAGCTCTCACATCACTGTGCACGCAATAATCTTGGGATGAGAACCTTCCATTTTATTTTAAGACTGTGCCGTGCGCTTGTTCTGCTGGCTCCTCTCTCATGTGCACACTGTTTTATAGACTCTGGGGAGTGTGTAAACCGTTCTGACACCACAGTTGGAGAAGCAGGACTTGTTGCCGTGCCAGGCCTCCCAGGTCTTCCCTTGTGCATGACACACACAGCACCATGTGCCTCAAACGCATGCAATTGGTAGGCACATTTTGGCCTGGTTTGACACCAATACTGATGCTCCCATTACGTTGCACTTCCACAATGTTCCCGAATTTCAAATACCACTTCAAAATGTTCTTGCGCTCCTTTAACAACAATGGTACTTCCGCCATTATCTCTGACTGACCTGTCCATCGTGTGGTGACACTATCATTCATTTGATTAATGCCGTCTTTTGAGCAAACATCATATGACACATTGCTCCTGTAATTCAATGCAACTTCAAAAAGTAATGCATAGATCACATCTCTCGAAGTGTGTGTACTTATTTGTGGCACCCCCAGTATTTATTTATATTAATGGACTTTTGGTAAGTCAATGTCTGAGAAACTGAGTAATGAATGTCCAATAACCATGTGCAAATAAATTTGTAAGCATTTGTCGAAAGAAAGCAAACTTCCTGAGACCCATTTATTACAAAGGATCCAAAAAGATGAGAAGATATGTTATCATCGCATCTCATGAAGGAGAAGCCCTTCTGAGAATGGCTGAAATGTGGTTCAACACAAGATAGTCTGGACCTAGGGAACTGTGTGGCTCACCACAGGCTCCCAGTGTGGGCACCGCCAGCCCAGGTACACTGGGGACCAGGAGAGATGGGAGTGAGCCCATCTACCAGATACTGAGGCAGAGCCTTCTAAAAGAATCCTCCTCTTTTTCTAAAGAGTCTCTGACATAGATAGTCAGCTTTTGATTGAAATTAAAAAAAAAAAAAATCTAGCTTAACCTGTCTTGAATTACAAAGAGAATTTATTGCCTCATCTAAATGAAAAGCTTGAGATACTTAGACTTCAGGTAACTCTTTCTTAGTGGCTACAAAACCAAACGTGAACAGATCACCCCATTTCTTTCTCCTAATTTCTTTGCTCCACCTCCTTAATGTAGGTTCCATTTTTGTTACATTCTCCTCTTGAGACCCTGAGATAGCTTCTGTGTCTCACTGAGCTACACAATTTGAAGTTTAAAGTTGACCCCAAAGAGCCTTACTGCATAGAGAATTCAAACAAAAACCTTGACTTTGAGTTTCACAGGACCTTTTGGCCTGTTTTGACACCAATGCCTTACCCAACCTCTGTAGCCACGGGAATGGGACGTGTTGGCAGAAGGCATTTAGGTTCTAACTTAGGAATTGACTGTGGGCTCCATATAACCTAAATCACCAGACTGGAAAAGAGAAAAGAGGGGAAAAGGCCAGATTCTGGAGAAGTATCTAAGAAATATCCTATTTCATATCACTTCAGTTACAATATTTGGGATGAGAAGTAGGAAAAGTATAAAATATAAAGATGAGTGTGACAATCACTAATCTCAAGAAACATAATCCTCTTTGAGGGGAGGAGACATGTAAATAATTTCCTTAGCAAATCAGTCTTGACAAACAGTCTTTTACATGGCCACACAGGAGGTAACTGCAGGACAATTGGAGAACCTTTCCTGCTTCATTCCCAGGGTTTCCAGGTCTTCTACCTAAAGGGACTTTTACACATAACATATTTTGAACAAAGCAGGAAGCTTTCAAAATGTTGTGAAATTGTTGTAAGGAAATGGGGAGAGAAGCAAACATTCTCATTTTAAATTATTAAGGGTTTTATGAAACCAGTGATTGCAAGGATAACAATACTCATTAATTTCAATCATCATCCATGTTTCTTTCATATTTCCTTTAAATTTAATTTAAACAGCTGTCATTCTTTCTCCAGCATTATGACTTCCCCTCCTTCTACTGGTAGTTGTAAGCAATGACAAAATTACATTAAAAATTCAATCAAAATGTCTATTTTTATCATTATTTGACTAGGATGATGAATTAACTGTGAAAAATAGCATTTTCCTCAGCATGAGCAAAGATATTAGAACCTATCATCAAAGTTTACAGGGTTTCTCTTAAAATCCCAAGTTCTGCTTTGTTTTATAAAGTCACATTTTCAGTGGCTGAAGCATAACCTAAGTATGTGGTTATCTCATGAGTTGTCAAAACATGCACATTTTATAGTTCTTGGTTAAGATTTTTTGAAACATAATAGCACACCAAAAGCACAAGCAACAAAAGCAAAATTAGACAACTGGGATTACATCAAACTATAATGCTTCTAGACAGCAAAAGAAACAACCAATAGAGGGCGAATACAACAACCTATAGCATGAAAGAAAATATCCAAAGTATGTAAGAAATTCCTATAACTCCATGGAAAAGAAACCACACAATTAGAACACAGACTGGAATAGACGTTTCTCAAAAGAAGACATAGAAATGGCCAACAGGATATGAAAAAGTGCTCGACATCACTCATCATCAGGGAAAAGCAAATCACGATCATAATGCGATATCACCTCACATCTTTGAGAACAGCTATTAAAAAAAAAGAAAAAGAAAAGATAATAACAGTTGATGAGGATATGGAGAAACTGAGACCCTGACTGCACTATTAGTGGAAATGTAAAATGGTGCAGCCACTGTGGAAATCAGTGTGGTAGTTCTTCAAAAAACTAAAAATAAAATTACCATATAATCTAGCAATCCCACTTACGGGTATACAAATGACCCTTGATTAGGAGAATCAATACCCAGTGTAGTCAAAAATTCTAGTATTATTTTTGATTCCCCGAAAACCAAGGATTCCACCACCATCTGCTTCTGAATCTGCAAGTAACCACATGCACAATTTTGGCTAGGAGCAGCAGGAAGCCAACAGACCCCTACAAGCTTAATTCTGACACTTTGAAATTCAGACAAGGGGGACCTGTTCACAGGAAAATCACTGATCACAGAAGACCGTAAATAGACACATATAAATTTACACGCACAGTCCTTTTTGCTTCACGTGCAACACAGATCATGTAGTTTTTTTGTAAGACACGGGCTTCCCCTAAGAATTTAAGATGGCAGCTTTGTACTCAAGCCACCAACTTCCAAATCTCTGCATGTCACACAAGTATCTCTTTTTTTAAAAAATCCCTCATTTTACAAATGAGGAAATTGAGATCCTTAGAGGTTAAATGGCTTGCTCATGGGGAGACAGCTAATTAGAGGACTTGCAGACATCATTCATCAGGATGTTGTCAGGAGTAACCTGTTACCCCCAAGGAAGCTCCTTTCCTAGAGCAAGGAGTTGCGTCAATACAGGCCGCTGTCCTTTATAATTAGCTTTTGTTTCATCGCTCTTTAATAGAGTCCATAAAGTAGAGGACAAGCAGCAGTGGGTATCTTAACCTATTACCATTTCTGTATGTTATTAAACCAACTTTGAACAATGTACATGATTTAAAATAAAAAGCAGCTTAGTCTCAACTGACATATTAAAGCCACAATTAATTTTATGTTCCTGCCCAAACTTCTTTATCTCTCAATGTATCATAAATCTTCTTAGTCCTTTACTTTTTTCTTCTCAAGCACAATATTTTCATATCTTTTTCTCACTCCTATACAGAGAATCATTCGTATAATTGTTTTTAGAAGGTTGTAGTATAGTCTTTGTTGAATATGTATCTATTTGTTGTTCTGTTTTCTTCTCTTAAGATTATCTTGTTCATTTTCTTTTTTTCTACAAAATTTGACCGAAAATAATTCCGCAAAATGGCTGCATAATCATGGAACAGAAGGATAATTAATTTCACCTGTCCCCTATTTGGGGACTTCCCAGATTTTCACTATTACTATAACACACAAGAGAACACATCTGGACAAGTAGAACAGCAGTGTATACACAGGACACCAAGCCTGGGTCAAACATCCTCACACCAAGTGAAAAATCTGTTCAAATTTACCTCTGTGAAATGAAACATGCAAATATTAAACCTTGTTTTGACACAGCATACACTTGCTTCGCCATGACAGGGCAGAAGATAAAGCAAATGTCTCTTGGAAATACTTAAACTCTTTTCTTGGACACCAGACCTTGTTCTTGAACTCTATATCTCTTTTTGTTCAATTTGGAACAGGATAGGCAGTTATAAGTCATACTATCATACGTGTACTATTAGCCAAATACTTACCACACGTTATCTAGACCTTACAGGGAATGTGCTGTTACCTTATTTAAGGATTTACAGACAGAGAACCTGAGACTCAGACCGCAACTGCCAGAGTCAGTGGCCAATTAACTAACTCAGGTTCGTGTTCTCGGCTTTGGACTGTTTCCATAGTGTGTTCCACGTGAAAGCTGACCAGTAGTGGGGGGATGCAAGTTTCTGTGTGGATATATGTTTTGTTGTTATTTTTAAATAGCTTTATTGAGATATAACCCACATTATGTATATGTCCCCAAAAATGCACAATTTAGTGGTTCTTAGTATATTCACAAAGATGTGCTACCTTCACACAAGTTAGTTTTGGAATATTTTCATCACCTTGAAATGAAAAAACAATACCCTTTAGTTGCCAGCTCTCTCAATTTCCTCTCCCTTGAACCCTAGAAAATAACTAATCTACTTTCTGATGCTATAGAGTTCCCCATCTGGACGTTCATATGGACAGAATCAGGATATATGGACTTTGGGGTCTGTCTTCCGTCACTAAGCATGTCTTCAAGGTTCATCCACACTTAGTACTTCATTCCTTTTTATGGACAAAAATATACCCTTATAACTTGTGATGGTAAATCTTCTGTTTGAATGGGCTAAGGGATGCCTGGATAACTGGTGAAGCACCATTCTGAGTGTGTCTGTGAAGGGATTTCTGGAAGAGATTAGCATTTGAGCAGTGAGGCAGTGATTACCCTCACCAATGCAGGTGGCCATAAACCAGTTGATTGAGCACAAGAATAAAACAAAAAGGTAGCAGAAGGGTGAATCTGACCTCTGCTTGAGCTGGACCAAACATTTTCTTCCATCCCTGGATATGAACACTCCTGGTTCTTAAGCCTTCAAGACTGAGTTACACCAGTGGCTTTCCTGGTTCACCATCACCAGATGGCAGGTGATGGGACCTCATAACTGCATAAGCAATTTCCTACTATAAATTACCTGTTAAGGGAGGCAGCTGTGGCTCAAAGGAGTGGGGCACCAGCCCCATATGCGGGAGGTGGCGAATTCAAACCCAGCCCCGGCCAAACAAAAACTGCAAACAAAAATTATTTCCTGTTAAGTATTTCTATATCTGTATGTATATATCCTATTGGGTCTGTTCCCCTGGAGAATATTGACCCCTACCTATGGACATACTGAATTTTGTTTATCCATTGATCCATTGATTGACATTTGGGTTGTTTTCCTCTTCTGGCTATTACAAATAGCGCTGTGATGAACATTTGCCAGTAAGTTTTTGTGTGGACGTATGTTTTTATTTCTCTTGTTTGTATACCTAGGAGGAAAACTGCTGGGTCATATGAAAATTCTAAGTCTAATCATTTGAGGAACTGGCAGGCTTCTTCCCAGCGTGGGTGCACATTTTACATTTCTACCCATAGTGTTTGAGGGTTTTTATTTCTCCATATCCTCATAAATTCTGGTCAACTTATCTGGCTTTTTGATGTTGATGATGAATATCCTTAATGTTCTAGTTACCAAGAATTTTAAAAACTATATTCACAGGGACCTGGAGACTACCTGTCCCTGTCTCTAAACATCCTTCTTCAGGGAAAAAGCAGACCTGTCCAACTGCAGAAAAATGTCAAAGCCAGAGAAAAAGCCATAGGCAAAGCTGCTGAAAAAAATGTACTTTATTTCTATCAGACACAGAGGCTTAACTTTAAAGACCGGGGATCGATCTAACCCACATATCCACACATCCTCGTATTTTAATACGAACCTTCTGCGGATGCCTCTCATTAGCAGTTTCAGCTGTAAAATGGCAGTCATCAAACACGACATTTTCCCTCCACCCTCAACTTCATCGCCTGCTCTTTCATCCAAAGTCACTTGTGGATGTTTGAAAGTCAATTCTCTAAAGTCTCATGCTGTTTGATTTCCAGGATTATTAGGCTACTTATTCAATACAAACATATACACTGAGCATCTCCCATATGCCAGACTCTGACTCTGAAAGGTGATGAAGCTCCAGTCATGAACAAAACCACATAAAATCCTTGCTATTGTGGACCTTGCCATATAGTGAGAAAGATGTTATCAATCAAATCACACAAATAAATGTAAATCTGCACCTGTGCTAAACGCCACAGAAGACAGGTACTTAATTCAGAAATTTCAGTTCCTCTGGGAGTGATGGATTCAGCAGGGAGTGGGGAGGGTGTGGGCTGGCAAAAAACGTTATTTGCAGGAAATGTTTGTGACAGCAAGGTGTTGAACTTATGGCAGTGTATTAACAGTTTCATTCTATTTCTACTTTTTTTTAATCAGACCATGCTAATAAATAGTTCTCAAGTGAAGCTTCTGGAAACCCAAAAAATACCAGAATATCTTTTTGCCTTATAGTAAACAAAAGTAATCTTGCTAATATTAAAGCTCAAAATCTGGTACATGTGTGTATCAGCCTCTCTACTGAGCTACTTCTGACTTTGGTACGTATTTCCATGGTCCTAATTCAACAAAATTTATTTTCTTTACTTCTATTTTTTTCTTCCTTTTTTTGTTCCAAATTCTGCTTATTTTTTCAGATGTTTGTTGTACATTTATTTCATCATTTAGGTGTTAATGTCATGTAAACTATGGCCCTTTTCTTTGGGGGGCATCTGCATTTTATTTGTTATTTTGTCTCTGAACAAATTGAAAGCTTATTTTTAAAATGAGCCAATTTCTCAGAGATTTCTCCGTGGCCTCAAAAGAAATGGATTTGATCTTTTGTAAGTTTATATCAAAACTACGTCTCCAATGAATATGCCTATAATCACCTATTATTTTAACATTTTTATTTGGAACACTAGGCTTCCAGACAAGTGGAGTGATTTTTGCATAGTTTAAGTATATCTTAATATATCATATTGTACAACTGACATAGCTGTGAGGTCAGATCTCAGCTTCAATTCTGACTATTATTTATTACTGGTGTGATCTTCAATAAGCTATTTAACCTCTCTGTGATTTGGCCTTTTCATTTTAAAAAAAATATGGAATTAGAGGCACATATCTTTGCAGAAGTTTTAACATTAAATAATTGAGGTTATTATAAGACATTTTCTGTATTGCCTTACAAAACAAGATTATAGAGTGTTAACCTAGTAAATAATCACATTGCTTTGTATTTCTAGTGCTTTAGATCCATTTGGAAGGGGGGGAAAGGTTATGTTTCTCCCTGTTAGGAAAGTGCCAGGCATTTTGTCCCTAAGTACTAAGCCCTCTTGCTCAAGGAGAAAGGTAAAGGGGCTCTTTGTGCTTGCAGGGTCTCAAGTCTAGCCATCAAGTTCTGCAGAGAGAGAAAAGTGTACAATGAAATGTTGGGATCTGTTCTGTTTTACTGGAGGAAGGAAAGACAGCAGATCCTTGGAGTCTTGAGGAGAAAAGCTATAGGGACTCCAGGGAAGTGCATTAAAGCCGCACTGGGAAGCAGCACTTAAGCAACAGCAGGGCTTCCAAACATGACAGGTGGATCGAAGGGCCAAGGCTGTCCCAGGGGCGGTGGGCTTCCCCGGCTTAAAGTTGGCAAACCGAAGTTGGGCATCTCTCCAGCCTGTCATGCAGCTGGCCGAGGCTGGGCCAACACAGAGAGGCTGGGCCATCAGCTCTCCACTCTGCCACGATAGGACAGAGAGAAAAAGCACTCTGCCATGGTGACAGCCACACTCAGGTTGAGTCCTGCCTCTGACCGGCGGAGAAATAAATGATGGTGTTTTTTAAGAAAGAGTCCAGAAATTTAAAACTCCATGAAGGAGAAAAAGACATCATCACTAACGCAACTGATACTGGACTTCCTGCTATGTTTTTTTCCTGGTGGAGGATACAGGACAAGCATCTTGAGCCTTTTCTAATTACAGCAACAAAAAAAAAAAAAAAAAAAAATTGACGCTATTTAACACCCTAAGTGATGTGGAGCAGTCCGTAACTAGCATTTGATAACTGGAAAGACTGTGGGCCATTTTGGCAACAACACCAAAATAATGAATGCCTATGTGTGTTGTCATGCATCTCTGTGAGACCTGTTTCCAAATAAACTCCTGTCCTTCATTGAAGGGGCATAAGCCACAGGGCACCTGATTCCTCTCTCTTACCTGCTGACCTCCCCTCTCTCCTCTCTTCTCTCTCTCTCTCCTTGTCTCTCTTTTGCATTTCAGTGCTTCTCTTTCTTTCCTTTTTTCCAATTCTAGGTGAGCCTCAATCTTTCCCCTTTCCCCCTTCTCTGTCTTACTTTAACTTCCGCACCTCCTCACCTCTCTTTTGCCTATTTCTCCTCTTTTCCCACTTTCCACTCACCTTTCTACCTCTGCTTCTCCTTGCTTGCCCTTGCCATTAACCCCACTCCGCTTCCCCATCTCTCATTGACTTTTTCAAAATAGAATTTTCTTTAAATAGAATCAACAATCTAGATCTATATTCCTGCCATCTATCCACAGGGGAAATCTCACCACTCACAGGATAATAAGTGGGGAGTTTCAACGCAAGCACTTGAGTGCCCTAATATTCCAGACACCGATTCTGAAATCTGCATATGTCTGGGAAGAAAATTTCATATTTAAATAAAAAGTGCCTAAAATAGCTACAAAATCTTTGTGAAAATATTTTAATAGGTTATCTTTCAGGCAAAAGAAAAAGAAAACAGACATGGTTACTGAGAGCAGAAAGACTTCTTTAGGACTGAATTTAGGAAACTGAAAAGAGAGACATGTTCAGATGAAGTCTCATCTGAAGCAAAACCATAACGTCCCTGTGTGATAAGATTCTGTATTAAAATAGCTGAAGTAGAAAAAAGTCTACATGATATTCCGCCTACCGAAGTAATTATGACTTACAATTTCTTTTACTGCTGTACCTTCAAGCCCTGTCCTTGTTTACCCTTGGAACTTCTGTTCTAGATGCAGAAAGAACTTTGTGTGGGCAGAGCAGAGGCAGTAGTCTCCCTAACTTCTCACAATGATGTTGATTTGAATATGTGGACCAAGTGGTTTCCTTTTGCTCTTTTAAAAACTGGCATTATTTTTTGGAGAGGCTAATCAATAGAACAATGGTACAGGCAGTGTACACACCCTGTACTTTTTACCTTGAGACCTTCCAAACAAGTGCCTGATAGAAATCTAGGAAACATTTTCTAACAGAGTTCCTGTAAACAGAAAGAAAGTTCCAAATGAACAGGGTGATGCAAGCAGAGGACGGAGATATGAGAGAGGGAAGCTTATGCATTCCTATTAATTGCCGTTCATGTTTTAGGCAAGAAATATTAAGGCAATTTCATGACTAGGTAAAAGGATGCAGAATTGTGTATTACAGAACTTGAGGAGAAGGACTTTCTGACTTGACTGTGAACTAACATAAAAGCTTAAGCATCCTCCTACACGGCTGATTGGCTGGACCCCCTGTTGGCCAAAGGGATCCCTAAAACGGAGTTGCTAGCCATGAGAGCAGAGATCAGACCTGCCTCCATCTGCCCTTTACCCTTCTTAGAGGAGTCCTCTGTGACTCACAACTAGGCCTAAGGCTGCGCAAGCCCTACCTGCAGGTCCTCAATATACACAACAAACCACTTGAGTCTGTATGGTACTTTCTCTCTAATTAAGAGACGCTTTATCTTGAGTATTCTTCTTCACTGACTCCTGATCCTTAAGGCAAAGCCTACCTCTTTCAGCCAATCATCAGCAAAAGAATCTTTAAACCCACCTATCCCCTGTAAGACCCGCACCCATCCAGATGTCCCAACCGTATGGGCCAAACCAATACACGTTTTCCAAGTATTGATTTATGACCTCACCCGTAATTCCTGTCTCCCCAAAATGTATAAAACCAAACTGTAACCCCACCACCACGAGTCTGCATGCTCAAGACTTCTCGCGTGTAACTCCAGGTCATGGCCCTCAAATTTGGCTCAGAATAAACCCCCTTAAAGTATTGCATGAGTGTGGCTTCTTTTCTGCTGACATGACATTCAAAATATTGCCCAACCTTGCCTTGCCTGGTGTTTCACAAATGGAAAGTCCTCTGGGAAAGTCTTGTCCTGTAACTGAAAATAATGTTTGGGAAAATCAGATTCTGTCTGAGCACAGGTAAAAAAGAAAACCTGAGAGCAGTTTCCCCTAGAACCGTCTTTCTATACCTGCGCTCTCCAAAAGAAAGATAATGTGAGCCATATGTGTAGTTTTAATTTTTCTAGGAGCTGCATTAGTTAACAGAAAAAGGTAAAATTAATTTTAACAATATATTTTATCTAACTCAACATAGCCAAAATATCATGTAATACATGCATCTTTTAAAAAATTATTTACAAGCTATATTCTTTTTTCACTCTGTCTCTTTGAAATCCAGTGTTACATTTTACATTTACAGCTCATCTTCTTGCAGACTAGCCACATCTCAAGGGCTCGGTAGCCACCTGTGGCCCCTGAGTGGAAGATGTAGCAGCTCAATATCATGGGTCTTCTCAGTCTTTCCTTTCTCCTTCTCAAGCCCCAGATTTTCATCTCATTCATATAATTGTTGAGCTAATTCAAAATTCTCTGCCACCCCAATGTCCATCGATAGATAAATGGATGAATAAAAGTGTGTGTATATGCATGCAGTAATGGACTGTTATTCAGCCTTAAACAGAAATGAAATTTTAACACATGCTACAAACATGGATGAACCTCGAATATATGACGGCAGGTAAAAAGATAAAAGGGGGGCAAATATGTCATGATTTCACTTATATAAGTTACCTAGAGCACTCAAATTTTTAGAGACAGAAAGTAGAATGACAGATTCCAGGGTCTTGAGAGTGGGAAATGAGGAGGTTTTGTTTTTGTTTTCACTTGAGACAGAGTCTCACTTGGTCACCTAGACTAGAATGCCTCAGCCAACCTCACAGCAACCTCCAATTCCTGGGTTCCAGTGATCTTCCTGCCTCAGCTTCCTGAGTAGCTGAGACTATGGGCACCTGCCACCACGCCCGGCTAATTCTTTTATCTTTAGTAGAGATGAAGTCTCAGTCACTCGGGCTCATCTGGAGCTCCTGACCTGAAGCAATCCTCCCGCTTTAACCTCTCAGAGTGCTGGGACCCTTCTACCCAGCCAGAAGTTTTTCTTTTTAATAGTAATAGGTACAGAGTTTCATCTTGGGGTGATGAAAGAGTTCTGGAGATGGATGGTGGTGATTTTTGGCATATTTGACAATGTGAATGTACTTAATACTATTGAGTATATACTTTAAGGTAGTTAAAATGGGAAGAAAAAAAGTCATGTATATTTTACTAATATACAAAAAGAAAGAAAATTTTCTGCTAGAAACCCTGTATTAATATCCGGCCTTTTAACATTGGATTTATTTTCTCTACATTGGGAAGAACAGCTTCTCCATGTTGCTTTCTAATCATAGTTTAGGAAGTATTCATATTATTAATTACACAATTGTACCTTGTTTTCTGTATGATTGAGCACTGGGTGGTTTATGCAACAATTAGCGGGTTAACTTTCACCTGCAATTAGAAATGTGAGACCAGCTAAGACATTCAAGAACAATAACTACAGACTGGGTTCCTGTAATGTGCTTGAAACGAAGAAAAACGATTCAGTTCAGTGGAGGAATTGTTATTCTAACAGTGCAATATATCAAACTCTGGCTTCTGATGTGGCATTAAAAAAATGCTTTATTAGTAGTAAATGAGCAAAAGGAATTACCAGTCTTTTCCATAAAGACTCCCACCAGTGCTGTACTCAGCATATCAAGATGTGTGGGCATTCAAAGCAGAAAGAAGGGAGCATTTTGTTGCTTAAAAGTCAATTAATTAGCACATATTTATTGAGCTATCATTAAGGACAACAATCTTGAAATTTAAAGCTAAAAGAAACCTTCTATTAGGGTTTGAGAGAATAAGTTCCAAACGTTCCCGTCACCTCAGGTGTGCTGCCCATGGTAGCGATGTGACAATGGAAAGCCCACGAGGGTAGCTGTTGGAGAAGCCAGTGTTCAAATCCCAAGACTGGTGTGATTAACTATAAAACATTACCAGGAAATTAGTTTGACTCTCTGAACATCCATTTATTTCCTGGTAAAATGGGGAAATACTTACTTTCCAAAGTTCCCATGAGTATTCAAAAAATTTGTGAAAAGAGTTTGATATTGATAAATGATCACTATTATTACTCTCCTTTTGGAAGTCAAAGTAGAACTTATTCCATTTTTAACCCTAGCATATCCTATAGGCCAGTATGGTAAAAGCATTATTTTATTACAGCAGCAATTAAATAATCACTTCATTACCTATTTAATGTTTTCTTCCCCTGTAACACGGTAAAGGGACCTTGTCTGTTTTCTTCACTAGTATTCCCAGATCCTTGATAAATCATGCAAATACAATAAGGAGTCATTGGGAGAATAAAAAGCATAGATGGAAACAAAGAATGCTAGCCATGATTCTGAGAGCAAGAGTTTCGTGCTCTATCTGACTGAGTTAGACAAGAGGAGGGGCACAGGTTCACTGAGCCCTGCGGCTGGGGCATACCTCTACTAAACACGAGAATATGGGTTTCAGTCCCATCATAAACCCCAACTTTATGCAGCTACCTTCTCATGGTTTATATTCTATGAATGTGAGACTTACCAAAGTGTATATGCCACCTGTCACAGTCCTTAGCACATAAGGTTGTTCAACAAACATTTTGAATAAATCAACCTTCTTCATGTACCAATGTGAATAGTGCCCTTGACCCTGAACAGTGTAATAATCCTGTGGTCTATATAGTCTATTACTTTCTAGCCTAAGTAGTCATAGAAAACAAAGCAGATTCTGTTCTTGACCTAGATGCTACTGTAGAAAGAATAATGGATCTAGTTTTAGAAAACGTGGGCTTTAAATGTGACCATGGTTCTCTATCTCTAAAACTAAGGATTTTGAATTTTGAATAAGTAAACTCCAGTATCCTTTCAGGTACACTGTTATACAATTTTTAGATACTTCATTCAGATAAGGAGAAAGTAGTAAAAGGTATAATTAAAACAGTGAGTAATTTTTAGTGATTTGAGGCCATGAAACAGCTTTTTTTCACCACAGGGTTCTAGGCAGCTTATTTATAGTCATCAAATTTGAAATTAACCACTTAGACCAATATGTTTTTAACACACTGGTGCTAATAACTATTATCAACTGAGAACTCTTGAGCAACTTCTCCACAGTGCTTCCAGTGAATGGAAGCTACCTGGACCCCCAACAAGTATTCCTTGACTATTACAAATTTAGGCACTAGAAAATAAGCCCTTGGAAAAGACACACCATAAATTCATTCACCCCACAATTCAACCCACTGTTGACTCATAAGAGCAAACTGTCACACAAGATATGTTGGTGCCTATGTCTCTATCCAGCATTATCTAACTCAGGGTCTTGGGGGAGGGGGGTTTGCAGTTTTTGACCAGGGCCAGGTTTGAACCCGGCACCTCTGATTTATGGGGCTGGCGCCCTACTCACTGAGCCACAAGCACTACCTCTATCTAACTCAGAAGTATGCTTTCCTCCACCTTCTAATTTAAAGGATAAACAGAAGATTATCTTTCTTGAATCTATCCTCTCTAGAGTACCCATGTAGCATCATAGATTTTTCTTTCAGCTTCCTGTTTTATTATTGCCAATCTCCTGAAGTAGAAGTGACTATTACTGATTTGTGCACTATTGTACCACAATAGTGAGTATTACCAATAGTGCACTATAGGATAGTACAGTCCGTCATCAGTAAAACTTAAAAAGAGATGAGTATAAAACATGCTATCATTGCTTTTCTTTCTGTACCTTCAAAATCTCCAAGCTTAGTACTTTGGCTTGTGCAAGTAAAGGATGGAATAACATTCAAAAGATTTAACTTAACCTGCAGGAGCATGAACCTCTAAGAAAGGATCAGCATCCTGAATGCTGGAGCAGGGTGGGGCCTGGAGGCCTCCTGATATGCAGCAGTGAGCTGTTTGCTTCATGGATTCTGAGGAGATAGGGGTATTAGGGATGAGTCTAGGGTGGCTAAGATGGGAGAAAAAGGAGCATTTAAACAATCTCAGGGCTGCATGATAAAAAGTAGGGAAGAATTGGGTGGCGCCTGTGGCTAAGTGAGTAGGGTGCCAGCCCCATATACCAATGGTGGTGGGTTGGAACCAGGCTCCGGCCAAACTGCAACAAAAAAATAGCCGGGCATTGTGGCAGGCACCTGTAGTCCCAGCTACTCAGGAGGCTGAGGCAAGAGAATCGCCTAAGCCCAAGAGTTGTGGGCTGTGACACCACAGCACTCTACCGAGGGCAATAAAGTGAGACTCTGTCTCTAAAAAAAAAAGAAGAAGAAGAAGAAAGAAAGAAAGAAAAAGAAATAGGGAAGACAATCTATTTTAACAATAAATGCGACCATAATATTACATATTGATTGGCTATCAGCTTTGTGTACATGTGAATGACTCTACTAAAATTTTAAGACAATTCCAAAAAAGAATTACAATAGAAAAAAAAGTTAAAGTTCTAGCTAAATTGGCTTGGCACCCATAGCTCAGTGGATAGGGTGCTGGTCACATATACTGGAGCTGGCGGGTTCGAACCCAGCCTGGGCCTGCTAAATAACAATGACACAACAACAACAACAAAATAGTCAGGCGTTGTGGTGGGTGCCTGTAGTCCCAGGTACTTGGGAGGCTGAAGCAAGAGAATTGCTTAAGCCCAAGAATTTGAGGTTGCTGTGAGCTGTGATGCCACAGCACTCTACTGAGGGCAACATAGTGACACTCTGTTTCCCTTATAACTGTAAAATAAAGGTAGGTAAAAATGTAAATTCAAATCCTCCAGTCCAAAATGCCCACTTTGCCCTATAGTACCTCAGGATTGTGTCTCATTTCCCAAGTGGCTCCTTGAATCTTTCTATTAGAATTTCAATTCTCCTTCCTCAACAAAATACTAGCAAACTGAATTCAGCCATACATGCAAAGTGATCACGTGAAACTTATCCCTGAAATGCAAGAATGGTTCAATACAGGCAAATCAATAATTGGACATATCATATTAATATAGTGAAAGATAAAACCATATGACCATCTCAATAAATATAGGGAAAAATACTTGACAAAATTTCACATGATAAGATAATACTCCCAAGAAATTAGGTATAGAATGAATGTATCTCAACACAACAAAGGTCACAAATGACGAGCCCATAGCTCATATTCATTGGTTGAAATCTTGTTCTCTGAAATCAGGAGCAAGACAAGGATGCCCACTATTGCCAATTCTATTCAACATAGTCCCGAAGTCTTAGTTAAGAGAATTAAGTCAGAGAAAGAAATAAAAGGCGTCCAAATCAGGAAAGAACAAGTGAAATGGTCTCTGTCTGTAGATGGCATTATCTCACATTCAGACACTGTGAAATTACTAGAAAAAAACATAGAAAAATCTTTTTGATTTTTACAGTAAAGAAAATAATAGTGAAAACAGACAGCCTATTGAATAGGAAAAATATTAATATTTTCAAACCTCACCTATGATGCATATAAGGAATTCAAACAACCCAATACCTAGAAAACAAACAACCTGATTAAAAAATGAGTGAAGAACTTGAATAGACACTTTTCAAAAGAAGACAGACAAATGGCCAACAAGTATAAAATAAAATGTTCAAAATCACTAGTTATCAGGGAAATGAAAATTAAGACCATAATAGGATATCTCTTCACACCTGCTAGAACAGCTATTACTCAAAAGACAAAAGGTATTGAGTATTGGTAAGAAGGTGCAGAGAAGGGAACTCTTAGACACTGTTAATGGAAATGTAAATTGGTAAGTTATAATGAAAAACGGTATGGAGGTTCCTGAAAATATTAAAAATAAAACTATCATAGATCTAGCAATTCCATAATATGAAAACAGTATGTCAGAGAAACATCTGTATTCCCATGTTCATTGCAGCATTATTCCCAATAGCCCAGATATGGAAGCAACATAAGCATCCATCGCAGGTAAATGGAAAAAGAAAATGTGACTTTGGGTGTGTATATCCATACACACACATTTATACATATACACAGTGGATGCCATTCAGTCTTTAAAAGGAAGAAATCGTGTTATTTGCAACGCAGATGAACCTGGATAACATGCTAAATAGAATAAGCCAAGCAGATGAACCTGGATAACATGCTAAATAGAATAAGCCAAGCACAGAAAAACAAATACTGCATTGCATGTGGAATCTAAAAAGGCTCAACACAGAAGCAGAAAGTGGAATGGTGATCACCAGAGTCTGAGTTGGGAAAAATGGGAAGATGTTGGTAAAAACAGAAAATGTCAGTTATGCAAAACGAATGGGTTCTTGGAGCTCTAACATATAGCTAAGAAAGTAGATCTTCATATTCTCACCACACAACGTGGACACATTCACATACACAAATGGCAAATGGCCAACTTTTTTTCCTGGGGAAACCTGCTATCTCTTCCTATAGAAAGAAATTTCTTCCTATGGATTATCCATCCCTTCACTTTGCCCAACTGAGACCTCACTTAAGGAGCTTCAGGGCTCCTGAGAAGGCTTCAGCCAAGGAGGCAGCAGCGCCCTCAGCATGTTGGTCTTTAAACAGCTGGAATGCTGGGTTCCAGTGCCCAGTATAAAGCAGGGCTGGCTAGGGCACCAGGCCTGGAGGGATTCTCCAGTCTGAGCTTCTTTTTGATATTTTTGCAGTATGACATACAGGTCTCACAGTTCCTTAAATTTAATCAAATTGTCTTTAAATACAGCTACTTAAATCTCTCATTAGCCATTTTTAGACCACATAGTCTAATTTGATATTCAGAAGGAAATAATTTCTTAATTAGCCTGGGACTGCCATACCCTTTGAGCTAAATGGTCACTTTTATTCTAGAAAGCACCATTTAGTTTTATTTGAGGTTTGTTAACTGTTGTGACTTTGTACCCTGTTTAAATTATTAAAAAGAGAACACAAATATTTGTCTTCATGGTTATTTTCTAAGCATCTGAATAGAGTTCTAAAAAGGAGCTTTGTGATGAGGGGGTTAGAAGGTCAGGGCTTCTTTGTTCATTTCATCATGATAAAATCCTCCAAATCTATGTCGCTCCTTTTAGCTTACAAAGAGCTTTCTCTTGAGTTTTTACTTTTTTTATTTCAAAAAGGAAAAAACTGAGGATGTAAACAATTAAGAACTTGGGCAAAGGACAACCAAATAGAAATATTTTATGATGCAAATACCAAACTATGTCCTCTTTCTATGAGGTCTAATGCTTTCTCCACTATGACCTATACCTTTATTTTTATTCTCTCTGTTTTATTTATTTTCCTATAGTCATCTAGTTCTTCTCAGAGGGCAAATTCCAAAAGAACAGAACTGTGTCTGTCTGATCAGTTTTGCACGGCAGCTTATGGACATAGATATGTCAATCAACATAAATCAAAAGATCTGTTGAGCACCTACTATGTGCAAAGCACTGTATTAGGCATTTGATGATAGTTTTTAATAGAATTACATTGTTAAGGCTCGGCACCTGTAGCTCAATGGCTAGAGTGCCGGTGACATATACTGGAGCTGGTGGGTTCAAGCCCGGCCCTAGCCTGCTAAACAACAATGACAACTACAACCGAAAATAGCCGGGCACTGTGGCGGGCCCCTATAGTCCCACCTACTTGGGAGGCTTAGGCAAGAGAATAGCTTACGCCCAAGAATTTGAGGTTGCTGTAGCTGTGACGCCACAACACTCTGCCAAGGGTGACAGAGTAAACTCTGTCTCAAAAAAAAAAAAAGAATTACGTTGTTAATAAATTACATTTTTTACAGTGATACCCTAACTGATTCTTAAATAAATAAGGTTCAGAAATGACAGTGAACCTTTATTACATTGTCTTCCTAGTCTATTCTTTTATATTATTAACCCCATCCAATTATTATAGTAACAAATGAACTGACTTGTTCTTATCCTATGTAAGCCACCTTGGATGACAACTGATTGACCCAACTGTGTACGCAACCTAAACTAGGCCAATGTGTTCCTTGCCTAGAGTTTTGGAATTTGACATTCAGAGAATCAAAATAAGTCTCCAGTTGGAGGCTAAAGACTTGAAATTAACTCTTGGGAGTTGCTGTGTACCATGTGTTCCATGAAGTAAAGAAAGGTCATCTGCAAAGAATGGAATAAAGCCAACAGGCAGCAAAAAGCAAAATGATGGCAGCCTGCTTGCCCTCCTGTCTCGTTCCAGCTGTACCTGAGATCTTTCCTGAAAGTTACACCATTCCATCAGCCAACATTTTGGAGGGTTGCGGGAGTTGGGGGAGGGTTTTTTTGTTTTGTGCTTTTATGCTCAAGCTAATTCAAGTTGGGTTTGTGGTTTGCAGTAAAAAGTCTCCACTGATACAAAGAGGTTAATAAATTGTTATTAACCCCTATGTCATTTTAATAGCAAAAGTGGGGAAAGAAATTCAATTTGCCGTAGTCCTACTAGGAAAAAAAAATCTGAAAAAAACATTGCAATTCTTTGTAAAGAACCTATTCTATCATTTGACTTTAAAACATTATTTCCAATAAAACAAGTATATTTTACTTCTGGTCAGACACTTGGAAATTATTTTATGGCAAAATTACATTATTGCATGCATATTAGCTATAGTTATCACGTGTTATATTAGCTCTCCAGAACATTTTCACCTTATGACTGAACGTTTTCACCTTATAAATGAGGTCACGCAGATTTTGTCTTTCTGTGGCTGTTATTCTACCCAGTATAATGTCCAGATTCATCTATGTCATCACAAATGGAAGGATTTCCTTCTTTTTTAAGGCTGAATATTCCATATATATTCCAGATATACCCTCTGAATATTCCATATATACCCTCTGAGGGTAAAGATTTTATATATATTTATTCAATATTCAGACCCTTGTCCAAAAATGGACACTGAACTCAAGCAGATACGTTAGATCCCTTTACAAAGAGTGATCTGCTTGCTGGAATATTGAATAAATATATATAAAATCTATACCCTCTGAGGTTTTATCTCCAGACAAGTTGTAAATTCCACAAGGCAAGTTTAAATCTTTTACATCTTTTTTTAGTTCCAAGCACAGTGTACCAAAATTGAGCTTGCATATTAGATAGCCATCAGTCTACAGGTAATACTGGAAGTACTCAAAATTGATTAATTTTAATTTTTGGAAAATTTTGGAAGCTAGGAGACCAGAAGAGAATAAGGAAGAACCATTGAAAAAAGTAGATAAAAAGAGCTGAGTTCTTCAAGCTTTCTAATCCTCCTGCCAAAGCGCCTCCTTGCTTCTTCTTTCCCTACTTTACCTCACTTCCTCATCCTTTACTCAGCTAACATCTCACTTCCTCACAGATGACTTCCTGGTTCCCCAGAGCAAGTTTCTAGTCTCTGCAATAAACATTCATTGCACTCCATAGTTCCACTTTGGGGGCACTCACACTATTTGTGATTTGTTAAAACAGTTATGCACTGGCTAACGACGCTACCTTCAGTGACAGAAGCCAAATATTTCCATCACAACCATCATAAGGTCACAGTACAAAGCATTATTTTTTCCATATTTAGACCTATTCAGATACACAAATACTTACCATGGTTTATCATTGTTTCTATAACAGTATTCAGTACAGTAGCATGCTCTACAAGTTTGTAGCCTAGGAGCACTAGGACATATAAACTGTATAGCCTAGGTGTGTAGTAGGCTGTACCATCTAAGTTTGTGTAAGTGTGCTCTATGAAGAGTGCACAATATCACCTGAGGATGCATTTCTCAGAAATCTCAGGATCTCGGTATCCCCACTGTTAAGCACTGTGTGACCGTATTTGTACCCACTGCAAAGATAAAGCTTTTTAAGACACCGTATCTTTCTTGTTCTCTGGTATATTTGTGATACTAAGAAATACTTAGCACATAGAAAACATCTATGAATACTGCACATATTGATTGAATAGAAAACCATTGCCAAAGAAACCAAAAAGACAACAAAAGAAGAAAAAGAAAACATACCATAAAACAAATAAGAAATTCATTAAACATTGTTTATTTGCTATTTAATCATACATTTCTAAATTTTTATAGCCTCTCTATTTTATTCCTGATATCATGCTATATGAAAATGGGAAGGAAAACAGCTACTGACCTCTGGTTACGGGGCTCCTCGGGGAGGAAGAGGCACTTCAACAAATTCTTCTACACAAACATGATTCTTTCAGGATAAACATATAGTTATGCAAAACAGTCAGTGTTACCAAATATTTTAGCAAAGTCAAACTCAGGCATAAATGCTTAGCATTGAATTAGTGAATGAAAGATTTGTAATGTCTTTTTAGTCATTCAAAATGCTAATTTAAGCCTTGCCTTTTTCAGAAAGGTATATACTTAATTCTTGTATTGAATGGATCGATACATGACCCCACAGATTTTTTTAAAAGATTATGGACTGAAATACTATGTTTTATTTAAAGTATATGTTCAAATGATTCAAAATATTTTATTTAATTTTTAATCCAACAAAAAAATTCAACAATATTCCCTTTGTTCAATATTGTACTAAATACTAAAAACAACTCTAAGTTTAGGATTAAAAAAAATTGTAGTGTAAAATATTTCACCAGCAAGAAGACAATAAATGCTGCATTTTTCTCTGCTAGTTATAGGTGTATTCCACCCACTCTAGTGAATAATGAAGTGGCTGTTAAAGTTCAGTAAAAGATAAAATATTAGTGATCCTGAACCCCAATTTAATTAGAGCTGGCCAGATTTATTATGAGTATAGAGAGATAGTCAAGAAGTTTTAAGAAGTGAAGCTCAGCAGAGATTAACTATGCAGTGTGCATATGTATTTATAACTCCACTGGACTCTTTTAATTCAACAAACACCTTATTTCTCTGTTGCCTGAATAACTTTCTCTTTTGCAAAAAAAAATAAACTTCCTTGAACAATAGGAACATTTATTTTTAAGTATAAGAACTGGCTTTATACTTGGTCAAAAGAGGCTATAAATCAAGTGATTCTTACAATATATTTGAACTCTGTGACTAGCAATCCGGTGGGTTGAAAAATTCTCCCTGTTGAGATGGTCATGCCCTCGTTGCTCTTAATCCTTGAAGGCACATGTTCTGGACTGTCAAGGCTCCATGAACTTGTGAAATTGTGATTATTTCTTTTGGGGACAATGCTACGGGATCCCATCTCATGGTACAGTAAATTATATTCTAGGAGTACAGCAGCTCACTCAAGAAACAGATTTTTCTTAGATATGCACAGCCAGGTCCCTGAAATGAAGTGTCACTTACTGGTGAAATAGCCTACCTTATACTTGCAAATGGCTGTGCAAAACAATAGAACAGGTTTACTAACATTATATTCTAGATGCCAATTTACTCCATTCAGTGAGATTGTCAAATTTTAAATGCCATCTGTGTTGTTGGTACATATTTTGCACCCTTTCTCTAGAGAAAATTAACGTGATTTAACATGCTACTAGAGTTTACTGTAAGTATGGAAGAGTTCCAGGAAGTTTAGGTGCAATTAATTAAATAGATACTCAGAGCATTGTAATTCTAATAGAATCTATTGTCATGTCAAAAGTGTCTTTCAATATTTTGTTGAAAATCTGGAACATAATGTCCTTGAATGTTCATTATAGTCACGGAAAAGAGCTAGGGGAATTCATTTCCATTTTGCTTTTTTACTCTTTGTTTGAACTTTTAACTAACCTATTTTTTACCACCCTACTCTCTTGCCATTGCTGAGATGGTGAGTATTTATACAGCTGTTCTCGTCCCTGAGCTGCTGAATAAGGTCCTGATTATTTCAAACAACTTTTGTAATTAGCTTTCAAGAAGCAAATTGCTATGTTATGTACAGTATCTGTGATTATAATAAACTGTTCTTTTCTATAACATTTCGACGTGGGCTTTAATTGGCAAGCCCTAGAAGCTTGGTGAGCATTCCATGAACTCACTCAATATACTTCAAAAATAAAGGAGGCAAAAGAATGCTTTACAATCAAAGGAACAAGGACCTTTAGCTTGGTTTGGCTTTAAAAGGATATATTAAATCAAAACCCCTAAAATGACTCAGAAGTAGTGGTGACTTAGCAAAATCAGTAGTTAGGCAGGTACATCTCACAGATTCTACCATGTTTTGATATTTCTTGCTTTAGTCATTTCAGACAACAAATACTAAATCAAACGCTTAGTATCTCTTAGAAATATTACCAGGCATCCGCCAGGAAACATTCCTTGAAATTCCTCCCAGATCTGGCCCTAGACGATGACGCTACAGGACATCCAGGGAGCAGAGCTGGGGAAAGTGGGGCTGGCTGACCAAGGACCCATCTCCTGCCAGAGAGAGAGACTTAATGTGCTGGGGACCGTGACCACAACTGTCATTTTCCCTTTTCTTCTTTCCAAAAGGGAAGTAATTTTTGCAGTCATCCTTTCTCCCCTCTACCCTATTTCCTGGGTGTGTCTGAGTGGTCAGATGTATAATTTAAGCATAAATTGCTGCATCGTTGGAAGGATTAGCTTCTCCAAATAACAAGAATATATCACCCAGGACCTACCAGAGGAGGAGATTTTAGTATTCATTCCTTTTATGAGAAGATGAGTATATTTCTAAGGATACCCATGATATTTACGTTGTCCTATTGGAGCATGTTGAGATCGTGAATGTATGTGCGACTGTTGGGCGTCCAAATGTGAAATCAAGTAGACACCCATTGTTCCTTCCTATTCTGTATTCCTTCTCGATTTTGGTGCAAAACTCCGCTTTTCCTTTCTCTAAGTGCCTCTCCCCTATCTGATGGTATTTATAGTTACAAATCCCTCTGCATGCCACAGATGTGTCTGGTCAAAAGAATTCTCCAGACCCTTGTCCAAAAATGGACACTGGACTCAAGCAGGTGCATTAAATCCCTTTACAAGGAGTGATCTGCTTGCTGGGAAACCACAGATGGGCACTGAGGGCTGGAGGTTTGGAGGTTCAGCACCCCACAGGGGAGTGACATGGAAGAATGAAGTCTGCAGGCAGAGCCTCCGACACTAATGAGTTATCACAGTAGCTGAGCAGGAAGCAGAGCAAGGCTCCTTGCCAATAAAGCCATGTACAGTGAAAGACCAACCCCAATGGTGCCTTGGGACTGTGGAGAATAGTGAAGATGGACCAGAAGCCTGTGTGGGGAGGTCTACAAGTGCCTATAGCCCCTATACAACTTTGAAAAGAGACTGAGTGTCCCCCAAAGTAGCAGACATTATTGAGCTTGTATCTTCGGGTACATCCAAAATCTAGATTTTGGCGAAAGTATTTATGATGTACAAGTACAGTAAAGGGCCAGTTATGGCTGTGGGTAACTGGGACCCGATCCCACTACAGACCGTTTGAAAGACTGGAGAACTCAGTGGAGGGCAAAGATTCTAGAAGGTTATCCACCAATGATTTTCCCTCTGTGATAGGGTTGGAGATGAACAACCTAGGGATGACAGAATAGAGATACTTTTAAACATACCCACACCTTAAAACTTACTTCTGAGACATCTATTGTTAGAAAGATGTCTGGAAGAGCGGGCCAGCAAAATGAAGGGTAAAACAAAGAAAGGAGACAAAGCTTCCTGATAACAGCAACCCCCACAAAGAGCTCAGTTAGAGGAAGACCCTGCTAGGGACCTAGGGAGCAGCCAGCTTCACACCGGAGCGAGACTGAGAGCTCCAATACCCACAGAAAAGAAGAAACGACATTCTACAGGTGGGACTGGAAGGAGAGGGCATTCCGGACAGAACGTGTGCAGATTCACGGAGGCATCAAACAGAAGCTCATGTTCAAGGAATTTCCAGTATTTCAGAAGCCAGAGATAACAAAAGAGGAGCCTGGAGAGGTGAGCAGAGCGAGCTCACAGGTGAGGTGTGTGCTGGGCTTTCGGGCTTGCTGTTATCACAGGTTCCCAGCCCCACCTCCCTCAAAGATATGAAAACCAGGCCCCGCCAGTACTCCCCGCTCCCCTTTCTCTTTCATTTCGACACCAACCCATATTCAAACAGTGAAAGCCAGATGTAGCAACATTTGAAATAAGTGTCATCTTCAGTGATGTGACATTTTCTGTAATCTTTTCTCTAATGGATGGATCTGCCTCTCGAGTATCCTGCAGGGAAAACTTCTAAAATTAATCATTGATTACTTAAGAGTGCCAAAAATAAATATACCATTACCAATTTACATTGTACCGTGAAAAGCTTTGCTCTCCGTTTAGAAAGTTTTCTGTTGTCATCCATCAGCTAACAGGAATTTTTTCTGAACTTAAACAATATTATCATCATTTTAAAATAGATGAATCAGGTAGAAAGTCCCTGGGGTTGAAAAACTATATATAAAATTAAATTATACTCTTATATTTAGTGAACTTAAAAAAATGTAATCACATAATTGATGAAGGAAATGATAACTTTATAATAAAAATATTTAAATACATTTAAAATAATAGCAATATGCTATGCTTAAAATATAAATTAGTATTTAATACTCAAATTAAAAACAATTAGTTTTTTAAATTTATTTTCCCCAGCACTTTTCTTCTTTGTAATCCCCTGACTAAAGTCACACTATAATGAAATATCTTCTAACTATTCATCTAAGGCAGTGGTTCTCAACCTTCCAAATGCCACAGCCTTTTAATACAGTTCCTGTGGGTCGTGACCCACAGGTTGAGAACCACTGATCTAAGGTGCCTTAGTCTGCTTGGACTCACATACAGAATGCCACGAATGGGGTGTCTTACCAGCTTAAATTTATTTTACCATAGTTCTAAAAGATAGAAGTCCAAGATCAAGGTACCAGCATGGTTCACTTTCTGGTGAGCACTCTCCTGCTGGATGGCAGACAGCTGCCTTCTCACTGTATCTTCATAAAGCAGAGAATACACCATGTGTTGCTCCCTTTTCTTATTGAGGAACCAGCCCTATCAGACCAGGGCCTCAATCTTAGGGCCTCATTCACCTTTCATCACCTTCTCACAGACACTCTCTCCAGTACAGTCACGTGGACAACTGGGGCTTCAGCAGATGGACCGGGGGCAGGGTCACAAACATTCAGACTGAAACATAAGGTCATTCCAATATTGTTACTTTTTGTACTTTTCATCAGCTTAGAGTTCACTACCCTGTCTACAGAGGGAAATTTTGTTTCAGTCATTGAAATAGTGTCTACTCTAACACATTCTGATGGGAAATAAGTCAACAATAGATACTGCGATCCTTATTTTGTAATGAGGATACACTATTATCTAATATAATAGATAAAGCAACATAATATGTTAGGACAGTTCTAAAACTGCATTTAGCCGGAGGGAGCTAATGGTTAAGAACAATGAGCATATTAGCAGATTTAGCCATGCTAACCTTTTACAATGTATGAGTAATGACAAATGTTCTCTTTACAAGCTTTATCTCCCTTAGAAGCCAGAGAAGGAAGTACCACGGAGCTCTACAAAATAAACACTTCTTTGCTGATGCAATAAACACTAAAAATCACTGCGCTTAAATGAAAGGCTTATATTATTATAAATACAATACATATATAAACATGTTCTGTACACTGTTAAGTGCTACACAAATGTTGTATAAATGCTGTTAAGTAGTAAAATGAAAATCAGAGCAGAACTTTAATCCCTAAGAAACACAGAAATCTTATCTATTAGCAAAAGCAGGCACAATTCAGTAAAATACAGTTTCATAAAATAAAATGTCAAGGAATTTCTAAATCTCCTAAAATTGAGGAATTAGGTTGACTTTATGACCTAATAACTTGTGAATTCCTTTCATGCTAAAGCACATTAAGGTCTATAAGGCGTGTCCAACCTGTAGCCCGTGGGCCACATGCTGATTTTGTGAGGACATTGTTTGCTTATCTGTGGTGGTGTTATGAAAAGTATGCATGGACCTTTTTTATTTTATTTTATTTTACTAATCAGCTTTTGTTAGTGTTTGTGCATCTCTTATGTGGCCCAAGACAACTCTTATTCTTCCAATGTGCTGCAGAAAAGAAAAGACACTGGACAGCCCTGGACAGTGCCACAATATCTGCAAATATTGCTTCTAGGACTTTGCTACTTTTCTCAATAAGATTTTTTTTTTCTGTAGGTTTTTTGGTTCCCCCATTAAATCTATTGCAGGGGAGTATATAGAGAGCAACAATGTAATTTATCCCCTAAACTGGGACACTTTTGAGAGTGAAAGGAGTTGCTATCAGGCATGAGACTTCCTGAGCAACCCAGGGCATCTAGCTACCCTTGCTGTGGGGAGGACCAGCATTACTTCCACTTATGAACCTCTGCAATTGTCCTCTACATACAGAGGTTTAATTTTTTTAAGTATTTACTACCAAAAATATGTTAATTTAGCTTTATCAGATATTTCAAAGCTTTTAAAGATTGCGTATTTTGGCTCGGCGCCTGTGGCTCAACGGGCTAAGGCGCCAGCCACGTACACCAGAGCTGGTGGGTTCGAATCCAGCCCGGGCCCGCCAAACAACAATGACGGCTGCAACCAAAAAATGGCCGGGCGTTGTGGCGGGCGCCTGTAGTCCTAGCTACTTGGGAGACGGAGGCAGGAGACTCACTTGAGCCCAGGAATTGGAGGTTGCTGTGAGCTGTGATGCCACAGCACTCTACCCAGGGTGACAGCTTGAGACTCTGTCTCAAAAAAAAAAAAAAAAGATTGCGTATTTTAGCCATCAGAGATTGATTTGGATCCAGGTAAACTATATTTTCCCAAACCTTTTTGGGATCAGTTGAAACGTGTAACACTTTTGTATATGATACAAAATGTCATTCCTTATTACAAATATTTAACTTTATCAATCATATAATTTATCAATAAATACTTTAAGTGCTTGTTGTATGCAAGTCACTGCCAATCCATAATGTATTACGGGAGACAGAAAAAGAAATATGAAATCCATACACAATGTGCTGAGTACTGTCCTAAAAGTGTGTAGAAATAATCGGCAAAGGGCGGGCCCAAAATGAGCCCCTAGAGGAGGCAAAGTCTAAGGTGAGTATCTAAGGAAAAGTTCATCAATCAGATAAGAATGTTTTAATTCATGGGTGGAAAAGTATGAAAGTATTCAGAAATATGACAGGTCTGTGTAGAGAGAGCAGAGATTACATGAGTTTGACTGTGACAGAACTAAAAAGTGACCTGAAACCCACTCGTGCAAGACACTGGGTAAGGCCAATGACAGTGACAGGACCCTTAGAGAAGCTTATATTCTTTTTTTTTTTTTTATTGTTGGGGATTTATTGATAGTACAAGAAACGTGTTACACTGGTTGCATTTGTTGGGTAAAGTCCCTCTTACAATCATGTTTTGCCCCCAATAGGTGTGGCACACACCAAGGCCCAAAGACCCCACCCACTTTGCTCCTTCCCTCTCTCTGCTTTTCCTTTTCCCACCCCCCCTCATTCTTTCTCTCTCTGCTCTTCCCTTCCCTCACTCCCACCGTGTCAATAATTGTCATTAATTGTCCTCCTACCAAATTTGAGTACATGGGATTCATGCTTCCTCAAAAGGTACTTTTAACACTAGAAACTGAAAATAAAAAACAATTAACTAAGAAAAGTAAAATGAGGGCAAAAGCTAGAAACAGACCTTGTAAACCTAGATAACTCAGTTTTTAATCTCATTTGAATTCACTTCCTTCATTCCTGAAAATAAGATAGATTAAGTGCAAGACTTTCAGCCAACATCTTCAAGGCAAGAAACTTATTTATTAGCTTCCTCTGTCCCATTGGCTAAAACACCAACTTTAAATTTAGTGTTTATAACTAATGAACATTTAATGCTAAAATTTAATTTCTTGCTAGAATAAAAGCATAATTAGAAATTGTCACAGAGGGAACAAAAAATAGTAATACTAAATAATAATGTCCTGGAAACTCATTCAATAAAAGTATCCATGCAAAATAATGATGGCTCATGTTCTATTTAAAGAGAAAAGAAGAAGCATCTTCGTTACATTAATGGTTTAATTTTTTTTCATGTAATTACAAATCTAAAGTTTTTCTTTGCCACTAATTTTGCATGAAACATGCTTGTGCTAAATATTCCCTTCCAGTGCACCTAGAGATGTTTATTTACACCGATGCAGAGTATTTGAATTTTGGGGGGGGGTCATTGAAGCCAAAACCCAAGGCCAACCTCTCTCCAACTCCAACAGTAATTTGTGGTTTTTCCTACATTTAGTGGTTACAAAGGAGCCTTAGACTCTATTGGTCATGACCAATACTGCACCGTTATTTTATATGAAGATTTAAAAAATAGAGTTTTTACTCTCATAACTCAATAAATATTTTAGCTCACTTTAGGTGAGTAGAGTGGTGGTGGCAAAGAAGGGGTGGAGGGCATTCGGGTGGTGTTCTGTAAGCAAGACCACATTCCCACAGAAGGGAACTTCTTGTCCAGTTTCTTTATCTTAGCCAAGAAAACAAACTTGCCTGTGGGTATAAAATAAAATAAGGTAGCAATAAAGTAAATTAGGCAATGAGCCAAATTTAGAATTCATTTCCTTTCTGTTTTATTTCCATGCAAACTTCTATGTGGAAATATTTAAATAAAAACCAAATATTCAGTTTTATATGCAGTGTATAATTTATAAATTTATAATATAAAAACATATATATATATATTTGTTTATACAGATAGGAATATTCATACGGATGTAGTTCGTAACACAGATCATGAAAAAAGAGAGAAATATTGACCAAGAATAAGGAAATGAGGTTGGATATGTGTAATTTCAGGATGTTTGAAATTATCATTTGAATGATAACCTACCCCTGAGCTCTTCCATACATTGTTTTTGCTGTCCTTCCCACAAGCTAACAAAACAAAAACAAAAAAAAACAAAAAAAAACTACAAAAAAATTAAAACAGGGCGACACCTGTGGCTCAAAGGAGTAGGGCGCAGGTCCCATAGGCTGGAGGTGGTGGGTTCAAACCCAGCCCCGGCCAAAAAAAAAAAAAAAAAACTGCAAAAAAAAAAAAAAATTAAAACAATGTTACTTTATATGCTGACTGAAAAGGAACAATGTGAAAAAGATCAAGAAAATTATCCTCTAGTCCACATATGTGGGGAAAGGAAATGCCACTTTGTTTCAATAGTAATTTGGTCCAGGATTCGATTTGATCATTCAGCTTAATAATTTTCCTACTAAAAGTTTAGCTGTAGAGCTCAGTTTTCTATGAAAGGTTGTCTGGAAAAGCAGTAGCAAGTTTAAATCTGTGCACACATTTAAAATATGGATGAATTTTTAGTTGTTTTCCATAGAATCCCAGTAGGGGAGGTGTGGCTTGAAACTTCTATAAGTAGACTGTGGAGGCTTTTTTGCGAAGAAGAGTCAGCTTGAAATGACAATGGTCTTATAAGACTCCTTTGTTCATTTTCAGGCTGATATAATTGGCTTCATATTTTAGCTTCCTTTGAGGAAATTGTGTGTTTCAATCCGTGGCTCAAGAGTTCACAAGCTGCGTGGTTAATTTTATGGCTGAAGTAATCATATTCGATTTCACTTATTTGCTTTTGATGCATGGAAAGAAATTACTTCCAAGGTTCTGTCACTAACTTTTTCCCCTTAGGGGAGAAGTAAAACTAATATATTGTTATAACTGGCATCTAGGTATAGCTTTTTAAGGATCAGAATATTAATTAGATGACTAAAAGACAAGGCTTACTGAATTGGAGATTTCATTAAAGTTGAGGCAACAAAATTATTAATCAACATTAATATTTTAAATATCCTAGAGTGAAATTTCTAAAACAGTATTACATATTGAAAATTAGATGTATTAAAAATCTACTCCTTGGAGATAGTATATAGAAGAAAAATCTGTACCTCCATATCTGTTGCAGCACTAGTCACAATGGCCGAGATATTTACTAACCTCAGTTTATCCACAATCAGGTAGGTGGATAAAGAAAATCTGATATAAGTACACAACAGAATACTACTCAACTGTGAAAAAATACAAGCCTGTCATTTGCCAAACATAGGTATGTTTTTTTGTTTTCTTTTTGAGACAGAGCCTCAAGCTGTCACCCTGGATAGAGTGCTGTGGCATCACAGCTCACAGCAACCTCCTATTCCTGGGCTCAAGCGAGTCTCCTGCCTCCACCTCCAAGTAGCTGGGACTACAGGCACCCGCCACAATGCCCGGCCATTTTTTGGTTGCAGTCATCATTGTTGTTTGGCGGGCCTGGGCTGGATTCGAACCCGCCAGCCCAGGTGTATGTGGCTGGCACCTTAGCCCGTTAAGCCACAGGCACCGAGCCAAACATAGGTATGTTAATAAGCCAGACACAGAAAGACAGAAACAGTATGTGCTCCTTCGTACGTGGGAGTTAGAGGTGTTCTGCTCACAGCAGTTGAGAGTAAAATAGTAATGGAGTCTGGGAAGGACCTGGGGAGGGGAACAGGGGGAAGAGAATTAAGGGATGTCAAATTGCAGCCAGATGGGCATGATTAACTCCAGGGTCCTATAGTTCCGCAAGATGATTAGAGTTACAATAGTTTCTTGGATAATTTTTTTCTTCTTGTTTCCTCTTTTTTCTTTTTTTCTCTTTTCTTCTTCTACTTTTCTATTATTTTTTTTCTTTTCTTTTTTTCTTCTTGTGTCATTTTTAACAACTAAAAGGGATAATTTTGAATATCCTCAAGGCTAAGAAATGATAATTATTTGAGGTGACGGATACACTAATCTTGCCATCTTACTCGTTATGCATTGTGTGTGTGTATCAAAATATCACTCTGTACCCCATGAATATGTATAATTGTTATGTGTCAATTTAAAAACATTAAAATATCCAAGTAACAAAGAAACGTAAGTAGCCACCACAGCAACCAGTGAGCTTGAAAAAGAAACAAACAAACAAACAACTATTTCATCTATATCCCTTACATAGAAGTACAAATAATCATCCTGGGAAGAAAGGTGGAAGTGAACATTTTGTTTGGACTATTCCTTGGGGCAAAGAGAGTATACTCTTTGATAGTTAAAAATGACATGTGTAAAATATTCAAATATGAAGGACATAATCCACTGTACAAAATAAAAAAAATCAACCTCGAGTGCACATCAATAGTGTTTATCAATATGTAAATGAGCCAGTTATTATATGTCAAAAATTATATTATAATTTTGGTATTATATATTAAAATTCTTCCTACTGCCTATCAATCTTACAATGTTGGATTCTTTATAAGGAAGATCAAAAGTGAAATCACTGCTAGAAATGCAAATCCTAAAATTACTCTTCCACGAACTGATAACACAAGATGATCAAGTTTAGGAACAGACAAACATGAAGACTCACTCAAACACATCCAGAGTAATAGCAAGCATATTAACTGGTAAAATGCGAAATGTTCTCTTTAATATCAGGTACAGAAAAGGAGGCTCACCACAGCCACATTTGTTTAATATTATAAGCACAGCATAAGTAAGATTAAAAAGAGAAATACAAGGTGTACAAATTGGAAAGAATTGTCACAGAACTGTCTTTTACATACACACCTACAAAAATATAGAAGAGAAAATTTATTGGAAGTAATAACTAAGTTTTGCTAATCTACAAGATTTAAAATGAGCAAAGAGTAATAAAAAAATAATGCTATTTACCTTAGTAACACACAGGTATAGTACTTACATTTATTCTATCCAAAGAGACACAATATTTTTACATGGTAAATAGATAGAACTTTATTGAAGAAAAGCCAATTAAACAAAGCGTTAGATGTCAGTATTGTTAAGATATCAACTTACCCCAGATAGATTCAATCCATTTTCAATCACAATTCCAACAATATTTTTCATAGAACTTGACAATCTAACCCAATAACATTTCAAGAAACAAACAAGAAAAAAGAATCAAGGGTAATGATAAGAACACAAAGTGAAAAGGAAGAAGAGTGTGAGGCCTTGTGAGATGCACCGATTTATTATAAAGCTACATTATTTAAGGCAGTGTGGTCTTTGTAGGTATTGTTGCTGATTTCTGCTTAAGCCTTTGCAATCCTATGTTGATGGGGCACATTCTTCTATTCCACTTTCTTTTTTAATTAAGTCATAAATGCATAGATCATGTATACATTAATGCATTTATGGGGTATGATGTGCTGATTTTATATACCATGTGGAATGCTTATATCGAACTAGTTAATATATCCTTCACCTTATTTACTTAATTATTGCATTAAGACATTTATCCTCTATACGTAATAGATTCGACATGTACCCTTACAATATGCACCACAGGTGTAGTCTCGCCATTTACCTTCCCTCCATCAAAGCTCCCCCCTTCCCTCCCATCCCCCTCCTCTTCCTTCCTTCATCCTGGGCTATAGTTGTGATTTATCTTTCATATGAAAATGTGAGTAATCACAAATTGATTTCATAATAGTACTGAGTACATTGGATATTTTTTCTTTCATTCTTGAGATACTTTATGAAGTAGTGTATGTTCCAGCTCCATCCATGTAATCACAAAAGAGGTAAAGTCAGATGTTGGCGTGGATGTGGAGAAAGGGGAAGACTTCTACACTGTTGGTGAGAATGCAAACTCATACATTCCTTTTGGAAAGATATTTGGAGAATACTTAGAGATCTAAAAATAGATCTGCCATTCAATCCTTTAATTCCTTTATTGGGTATATATCCTGAAAACCAAAAATCACATCATAATAAAGACATTTGTAACAGACTGTTTATTGCAGCCCAATTCATAATTGTTAAGACGTGGAAGAAGCCCAAATGCCCATTGACCCACGAATGGATTAATAAATTGTGGTACATGTATACCATGGAATACTATGCAGCCTTAAAGAAAGATGGAGACTTTACCTCTTTTGTGTTTACATGGATGGAGCTGGA
>CAUYRH010059511.1:0-10581 GCA_963574655.1 Perodicticus potto | reverse complement strand
ATAGAGCTGAGAGAGGGAAGGAGCGAGGCGGGTGAGGTCTTGGTGTGTGCCACACCTTTGGGGGGCAAAACTCGATTGTAAGAGGGACTTTACCCAACAAATGCAACTAGTGTAACATGGTTTCTTGTACCCTCAATGAATCCGCAACAATAATAAAAAAAAAATTTAAGGGGATAAAGTCAAAGGAGAAATATAACAAGGATGTAGCTACTTCAGGAAAATCTGATGGCCCAACAGGGACAGCTAAAGTCTCTTGAAAAATACAAAAGAGGAAGATGAAGAGGATGACAGGTAGGAGAAGGAGGGTGGAAGAGGATCAGAGGAGTAGGGCGTGATGAAGAAATAACACTATGTGTTACCATGTGAATTCCAGAGTAAAGAAAACACCGTAATACTACTCTTGGAAAAGGTGTCTCTGCCCGCATTAGAGTTAATTTCAAAGTTAGAAGATGAGCATACTGCAACTTCTAAAAATTCTCTGGAAATTTTGATTATTTGCATTAAGCAGCCTGAAAACTATATCTAAGTTGTACAAATTTGTAAACATTTTAAAGTAAGAAGTTTTTCCACAGTGGTCACCTTTCTCTTAGCCTTATAAAGGCATTTAATCATAGTTCAGCATTTCTTTTAAGTAACGTTAACTATGGTTATTGGTCAGAGATACTGAGTTATCAATTATATGTATCTATAGTTCATAAAATGAATAAATAAACTAAAATAACAGATACAGGCTCGGCACCTGTGGCTCAAAGGGCTAAGGCACCAGCCACGTACACCTGAGCTGGCAGGTTCGAATCCAGCCCGGGCCCGCCAAACAACAATGACGGCTGCAACCAAAAACTGGCCAGGCGTTGTGGGGGGCGCCTGTGGTCCCAGCTACTTGGGAGGCGGAGGCAAGAGACTCGCTTGAGCCCAGGAATTGGAAGTTGCTGTGAGCTGTGATGCCACAGCTCTCTATCCAGGGTCACAGCTTGAGGCTCTGCCTTAAAAAAAAAAAAAACAGATACAAATTCCTGAGCCCCAGGCTGGGAAGCATAGGTAATGAACATGATGCCGTTTGGAGAAGTCATAACTCAAGGCATGTGCTTTGAAGCCAGACCCACTGATGCTGCGATAGCATCCATCTTACTAATAGTTATTTTTGTGTGTGTTTACATACACACTACCGTATATGTTTGCTATGCCGTCTGCTGTCATTCTCAGCTTTGGAAAGAAAGAAGGGAGCCGGCTACATGAAAAGGGTATGAAAAAGCATATGGATTATTTTTTAATTAAGTTGGACAGGTCTGTTTTTGAGTTTCACTTTGTCACCCTTGGTAGAGTGCTGTAGTGTCATAGCTCACAGCAACCTCAAACTCCTGGGCTTAAGTGATTCTCCTGTCTCAGCCTCCCAAGCAGCTGGGAATACAGGCGCCCACCACAACACCCAGCTTTTTTTTTTTTTTTTAAGAGATAGGGTCTCACTCTTGCTCAGGCTGGTCTTGAACTCCTGAGCTCAGGTAATCAACCAACCTCAGCCTCCCAAAGTGCTAGGATTATAGGAGTGAGCCACCATGCCTTGGGCAAGTGGGATAGTTTTAAAACAAATTATAGACCACTTCATCATTAGCAAAGAAACACTGCATCAAAGCAAGAAATCTTTCCTACTTAAATACAATTTGTAACATTCTGGTTTGGTTTTGTTTACGTTGGGATTTCGGGGGGAGGGGCACAGTTATAATAACAAATTATTTTTAAAGAAAATAAACCATGTTATAATTTTTAAATCTATTCAAATAAAACATAAAGATTTTAGTGTTGTAGGGCTTAGAAAACAAAATGCAATTTACTTTAGGAATGCCTCAACTTATAATGGTTCAGGAGTAAAAAAGAGGAAAAAACTAGTAAATAAGGTAAATATGATGCTCCCTTGGGGAGTAAGCTGATCAAATTCGCACACAATGGGAGAAGTTTGAAATCTTTCAGGCCCAGAAGACTAAATTAAGTAGCTTAATCTATTACCAGGTAATAAAAATAAATACTATAACCATAATCATAATAACCAAAAAGAAAGAAGGAGGTTAACAAAATAAGGATTGTGGGCAAACTTGTTAACATCTGCCCAGCACTGGTCAGGAAAAGGGAGCAAAGAAGCTGTGACACCCACGAAAATGATTACTAAAGGCAGGTTTCTGCTGAAGACACAGCAAGGCCTGAAGGAAAATCTTTCATACCTACCCACTTCCCATTATTTCAATTCCATGTTCACCAGACAACCTTCTAAAGCTTAATAGAGATCTTAATCCCTTACTTGCAATTTAGAAATCAAAGAAGTTCTTAAAAATAAAAGCTCTTTCAGAACTTATCTGGCAGCAAATCCTGACCTAAATGGACATGAAGTCTTTATTTACCCCACTTAATGTGAACACATTTTTTCTGCATATAAATTAATGTATTTGATTACAGAGTACCACCCTAGAGTCAGATGTTTCTTAAAATTCACTTATTCCTTATTACCTTTATAAAATCTGAAAAATATGGGATTCTGAGACATTTGAAAAAGGGTCTCCTGGAAATAAAAATAAATACTACAATTCCTGGAGAAAGAGAGCCTCTCATCAGCTACACTAGCAGCAAAAATAACTCACCATTCTGATTTATATTTCAATACAATATAAATTTAATTAGTTTGAGTCTTATGGCAAGAATCTGATTATGTCTAGGTATGTTGGTACAGTACAATTCTAGACCACAATGTCAACTCCCAGGCCTTATAATCACAGTATGTGGGTGGCACATACCTACCTAGAACCTCTTTTCTAAGCCTACTAGTTTCTAAGACAAAAGAGAGCCTGTTTGTCTTCTGACTGCCCTAACTGACCTGTCAGAAGACAGACCAAGAGTTAACCTGTCTCTCCTCCAAATACTACCTATTAGCCTTCACTCAACTTTCTACAAAACTTAGAAAAAGAAAAGGTAAAAAATTAAAATACAATAGAATACAGTTATCAAGTAGAAACTTAATTTTTATCAATTTAAGTTAGTGGAGAATCACTGAATATTTAAGTCTGATCTCTACGAAATTTAGCAGATATTCTTCCAGTTTTTTAAATTTAGCAGATATTCGTTAAGTTTTTTAAATAGACTACATTGGATAGAGGACCCCAATGATACCAGATAGATAACAATGATGATTCTTTTCTGATTTCAGTTTAGAGTCCTAAAAGATTCCAAATATTTCTTTTAATAGTCAGGTAAACAAGAATAATGACATAAATTTTGAGTCTGTACATGTTTAGATTGTCATTCCATTTACAAAACTCAACAAGAAATCGTACAAAATCTGTAGCTGGCATTAATATTTATGAAACATGACAAAGTACAAGTTTAGCCTAAAACATTCAAAGGGCAAAATTAGGAACTATACTTATAAGGTGCCGGTATTTTGTTCATGTCTGTCTCAAGTCCTTTGTGAAAGAAGACTAGTAACAAAAACAGTAAGCATAGGCTGCTGCATTTTTAAGACAGCATTTATTGACTTCATCGTAATTACTGTACAATCCTTGCAGAGAATCTGGAAAATCTAAGATCTAAAAAAGAAAATTACAATCATCCTTAATCTTATCACCTAAGGATAAATACTGTTTATATTTAATTATTTTACGAGCAGTTTCCAATGTCATTCTTTTGAAACACCATTTCTTTTTTTTTTGAGACAGAGCCTCAAGCTGTCACCCTGGATAGAGTGCTGTGACATCACAGCTCACAGCAACCTCCAATTCCTGGGCTCAAGCAAGTCTCTTGCCTCTGCCTCCCAAGTAGCTGGGACTACAGGCACCCGGCACAACATCCGGCCATTTTTTGGTTGCAGCTGTCATTGTTGTTTGGCGGGCCCAGGCTGGATTCGAACCCGCCAGCTCAGGTGTACGTGGCTGGCGCCTTAGCCCGCTGAGCCACAGGCTCCGAGCCTGAAACACCATTTCTAATAGCTCCCTACTAACCCACCCATCATATGGCTATGTTATTTCATTCTTCTATCACTGCACATCTACTTTAAATTTCTCATTTTAACTATATATATGCAAGACAGCAATTAACAGCTATGCAGATAATTCACAGGGTTAGATTTTACTATATATATGCAAGATAGCAATTAACAGCTTTGTAGATAAATCACTGTTAGAGTCCCCTTTGCCTATCCTTTTATTAAAGCTGAAGGTTTTTTCCTATCAAGCTAAATAAGCTCTTTTTATATGAATACTATTCAATTATATATTAATCTCAAATACATTCCATTTGACTTTTTGTTTTTAACTATTTTCAAATGTAGGAGTTTGTAATTTTATCCTAAATGTTAAATATTTCAAGGACAAAATATACTGTATTTTTATTACCCATTCTATTGCTATACTAACATATAACCCTAAAGCTGACAGAAAAGATGAAAGGGAAAAGTCAGCGGTGCCGGTGAACAGTGTAAACTGGGTTAAGACATTTTTTAAAGATGTTTAAAGTCTTCATTGTTTCATTATCAAAAGTTTTCTTTCTACAGAAGAACAGCAATGCTGTGTCACTCCATATTCTACAGAAAATTCATATCCCTAGAAATGAGAGACAGCACTATGTGAAGCTGGAGTACAAGGTCAAAGAGGCAATGGCTGCCAGTGAAAGTGGTACACAGAAAGAATATGCACCTGTTAAAAAGGAGTCTCTGGCCAAGTGGATGAACAGTGCAGTGTCCTGCACAGACCTCTAGAAGAAGAGAAAAGGGAGAAGGACCAGAGAATGCCCTTCCCACCGGAAAAAGCCCACAGATCACGGGCACAAAGAGCTCCCAGCTGCACCACCAGCTGTCCTGCATCCTCCTCTTTAAGTCGAGAATATTACAACACCAGGAACCATTTTCTGACTTACGTGTAAAGAGCACAGCACCTGCTGATAGTTCATCCTGCTGCCCATCATCACAGCTAAAAGGAACAGCTTGAGGTAGGCAGTAAAACCTGTGGCTTTCAGCATCTTCAGTAAAAGGCTGAGCAAACTCAAAATTTATTCCCATTTTCTTGATAAATAAACTTTATAAAACAGAAGATAGCTGTCATAATTACTCCATTCTGGCTGAGGGCAAGACAATTTTCATTTAATTAACTATACTGAATAAACATAGAAACAAATATCCTTCATAAAATACTGTCAGACCAACTTGAGCATTTCCATACGTAGCTCCTGGAAAAAGTACTAATAATTCTGAAATGTAAATGACCTCTGTAATTTGGTCCTCATGTTTGCTTACTGGGGATTTTTGGTTAGATATAGGTCTGAAGCTATGCAGTTGTATTTGGCTACTTTCCATTAATTCAACAATAAATGTCTTTTATAAGGAAATAGCAGATGTATCATGAAGAAACCAAAACAGCTGACAGGTATAGAGGAAGAATCTGCACACCATCCTTGGACAGGGATACTTATTCTAATCTCTGTATGGCTGAAATTTTAGTATATGTGCTGCTGACGTGGGCATGGTTAAACCGTTTGATTCAGTTTAACTCCTCTTGTATCTTAGAGGTAAAAGAGAACTTTTTGACCAATCCCTAACTTTGGGGTCAAAATATTATGTTCTCTAGTGAGCCAAATGAGGTCCCAAGAAACCTTCCATAAAACTACATGGAAAACAAATGCATACTATATTTTTGCCTGATTAATATGAAAAATTAATAGCACTTCTATCCCAGCGTCTCATTGCCACTCATCACTGACAAAAATCTTTGAAATAGAAATGTGAGGCAATTAACACCTTAAGCTAACAAACATAAAAATAAATTATTTAAACTATGTTTAAACATTTGTTTACAAGACATTAAAGTCTTACTAGAGGTCTTCCCTTTCCTTTCCCTCAGGAAAAATATATAAAAAAAGAATCATCAAATAGACAAATTGTTAGCAGGCAAACAAGCAAGATTCAAAGAAAAAAAAAATCTGTACCACTTTACAGTTCAAAAGTTAAACAGTATTTCTGGGAAAAAAATTAATTTTAACTAGACTTTCCGGAGGTAAGAACACAAGATTTTTATCCTACCTACCTATGTTACACCAAACAAATCATTTTACTTCTATTGGCCTCTGTTTCTTCATCTTTAAAATGAAAGAACTGGGCAGGGCGCAGTGGCTTATTTATGCCTGAAATTCTAGCACTTTGGGAGGAGGAGGCAGAAGGATCCCTTGAGCTCGGGAGTCTGAGCTCAGCCTGAGCAAGAGCAAGATGCCATCTCTACTAAAAATACAAAAATTAGCCAGGCATTGTGGTGGGCACCGGTAAGACAGGAGGGTAACTTGAACTTAGGAGTCTGAAGTTGCTGTGAGCTAGGCTGACACCATGGCACCCTAGCCTGGGCAACAGAGTAAGACTCTGTCGCAAAAAAAAAGAAAGAAAAAAGAATATAGAGAAAGGATTGTGGGTTCCCATCTAGGTAAAGGTGGCAGACTGGACACATCACAGGAGCTTATTTCTTACTTTCTCTCCTTTCCAAAATATGACTGACCTAGCAGTAAAAGAATTTTTAAAAGGAGTAATCAATCACGGATTGATTGATAAAGGGACAAGAACACAACCCTGGGCGGCCAAGCGATTTCAGCACATTTGTGAAGGTGGAAACAGGGCAGGAGTAAAACTCAGCAGAGAAGGCAAAGGAAGCCGCAGCTCCAACCCAAGCAAACGGCACGGAGACGCCCAACCAACTGAACCCACACTCCAGGGAGGCAAATCAACAGTGGGGAGCAAATGCAAGCCAGCTGAAACTCTAACCGTAAAGGCAACTGCCCAGTCAGCAAGCTACCTACACGCAGCCCTCTCCGTTTCTTACTGCTTTCTTTGTAAATACGGACAGGTAACCAAAATTCGTAAGACATCTGAAACATGAAAGGCCAAAATAACACAAAAAATATCCCCAGAAAGGAAAAGCGGAATACCAGAAAAGAATATGTTAATCTTTATTAGAAGCTCCAATGCTAATTAATTTTAACCACATGCATATATTACCTTAGGAAAAATAGTTGAAGTGTGTCAACTGAAAAAAAGGGGTTTATTTAGCAAAGCAATCAGAAGTTCTCTTTCAGCCAATTCAGATTAACTCCCTATGGAAAAGTGCAGAAGCATCTAAAGTTCTTATTAAGCAACACTATAAATATTTCATGAAATAGTAAAGCAAGTAAAATTACTATCACCCATATACAATCTTTCATCTCCTTAAATTCTGTACAACATCTTATTTCAAATTTCTAAGATTGCATGCTATGGACAGATACACAACAGTTTCAAAACCATAACTGCTAGTACATTATTACACTATTCCCATTATTTTAAATCTGTAAATTTAATAATTTTGAATCATTTAAATAAAATATACTTCTATTTTCCAATGACATACTATAAAGTTAATATAATATGATTTTTAAACACTTTTTATAATATAAGCAATTATAACACATCTCATGACACCAATGAAAATTAAATATTCCTAAATAATAACTATCTTAAAAACGTCATTAAAAATCCAAAGGCTTTATACATGGAGAAAAAAACATTTTATGTTGCAAGGACATACTGGTTTATATCTCTCTTATATCCCTTTTTTTAAAAAATTAAATCATAGCTGTGTACAATAATGCAATCATGGGGTACAATGTGCTGGTTTTATATACAATTTGAAAAATTTTCATTGAACTGGTTAACAGCCTTCATGGCATTTTCTTAGTTATTGTGTTCAGACATTTATATTCTACATTTAGTAAGTTTCACCTGTACCCTTCTAAGATGCACCGTAGGTGTGGACCCACCAATTACCCTCTCTCCACCCTTTTAAAAGTGTTAGTTGAGGACTGTGATGTGGCTGAATTTTTAAAAGGTAAAGCTTGATGCAGAAAACATGGTAAGTGTAACACATCACCATGAACTATCACCAGAAAAGCTACGTTGAGTAATATGCAGAGTAAACAATATAACTGAGAGGGACCCAGGAGACCCACTCATACTTGGTAAAGTATCTCCCACACACAGGAGCCACTTACTAAACAGAGAAGTAATTCATTCTTTTCTCCCACAAGCTAAAAGACAAACTGTAAATCAGGATGTTCAAAAACAACAAAATGAAGTCCCCACATTAGGTAAGAGAAACATGCAGTTATACAATCTAGCAAAATACCCATCCAATCGTAATTACACTAAGTTAAGAAAACTCTAAATATAGGTGACATGCCACTTAATCAGACATTTTTATCTGATGATCCACCTCAAAGTCATAAATAAGAAAAAGAGACCCCATGTGAGCTACGGATGACTACATGATACTGTAGCATTTCCTCCTCTCCAACAAATTAACAAAATAAAACAAAAAGCAAATGTTTTATTATGATATCAAGATTAATTAACACAAAAATCTAAAGAACTAAACATAATCAAGAAGGAAAAAAGCATGCTCTTTGCAGAAGTTGCTAGGAATAACTAAACACAGATGAAAAACATAGAAGAGTTCCAGCGCTTACCATTACCTTTTTCTGGTAACTGTTATTATAGCATTCTATCTTTGACCACCTTCCCCTATGCTATATCCAAACTGGGCACTTTCACCCACCCCTTTGGACTACCAACTACACATAATTTCAACATCTTTATCTCTAGCCACCATCTGTGTCCTGAGTATCAGACCAATATATACCTCAGAATACCTTTTGACCAGAATTTTTAGCACAAAGCATACCAAACTAAACTTATTCCCCACCTGTTTCTTTCTCCTACATACCTGTTCTGATTATTGGTATCATGTCCTAAAACTTGAGAGTTACTCATTCTGTTTTCTCCTCCATACCCCCTATTAATCCTGCATTAGTCACCAAGTCACCATTCTACCTTAAGAAAAAAGATAATTGATAGAAATCTATACTCTCCATTCTCGACACCTGTCTTGGCACATACATATGAGATTACTCCATCAACCTAACAGTTCTTCAACCTGGTCTTTTTCTTGATTATTCCTCTATAGTGCTGCCAATTCTAGACTACAATTTGAATCATTTCTACCACTGCTTAAAATCTGTTAGTGATTCAAAATAAAAACTTAAAATCTTCAGCAGAATAACCTGTCTCTTGTCATCTCTTTAAATTTCTCTTTTCCTACTCCTCCATATAAGACACTAAATTTCAAACATACTACTGCAGTTTCCGGAAAAAGTCACACTGTTTCTTACCACAAATGCCTCTTCATATGTTATTGCCTCTTTCCAGAAAGTTTTTACCTTGGCATGGTAACTTCAACTAGCTCAAGACTCAGCCCAACCATTTTATGTGCCACTCAACTTCTCTGATTCCTCTTTAATTCCACCGCATTTGACACTCTCTCATGCTACATTACAATGGTCTATTTTACCACACTAAACTTTGAACACTGTGAAAGTAAAATACAGTTATTATTCATTTTTGTGTCCCAACAATGCCTACCCCATTTTCTGGAAATAGTAAATGATTAAAACTAACTGCAAAATGTTTATGCCTTTCTGCTTTTTTCTATAAACAAAACTAATACATAAATACAACAAAATATCTGTAGCAAACACAAAACAAAGCAGCCACTTAGGCAAAACAATAGAAACCAGGCAAGAAGGTAACTGACATAAATAAATGGGATAGAAAAAGGAAAATTAAACACATGATGTCTCTTCAAATTAACTCCTGAAAACACAGTTATCTGCTCTTTGTCTTGTATTTTTTCACTAACATGTTTTACCTATTTAATTTTCAATGTTTATTCATATTTCCTAGAAAATAAATAAGTGGTAGGCAGAGGAAAAAAAAAAACAGGAAAGCATTACTTACATCAGCTATTCTTCTTCTTTTTTTTTTTTTTAATTATTTTTTATTGAGTCATAACTGTGTACCATGATTCAGGCTTGGAGTACAGTGTGCGGGCTTCCCATACAATCGGAGATATTTTTATCCACCTGATTAATGTAACATTCATGATATTTTCCCATTTACTATGTGAAAACAATTTTGATCCGTATTTAGAAGATTTCTCCTGACCCTTCACATATACACCACAAGTGTGATCTCACCCTTTATCATCTCTCCCCCCACCCTCTCCCTCCCCTTCCCTCCCTCACCCCTTTCCCCATCTTATTGTGCAATAAGTGGATTGTAGCCTTTGCTTGAAAGATATAAATTAACTTCATATTAGGGGTGTATACATTGGATACTTTTTCTTCCATTCTAGAGATCCTTTGCTAAGGAGAACATGTTCCAACTCCATCCATGTCAATATGAAAGGGGAAAAGTCACCATCCTTCTTTAAGGCTGCATAATATTCCATGGTATACATGTACCAAAGTTTATTGATCCATTCGTGTATCGTTGGGCTCTTGGGCTTCTTCCATGACTTAGCAATTATGAATCGGGCTGCAATAAACAATCTGGTACAGATATCTTTGTTGTAATGTGATTTTTGGTCATCTGGGTATATACCAAGTAAAGGAATTATAGGGTCAAATGGCAATTCTATTTTTAGATCTCTGAGTATTCTCCAAATGTCTTTCCAAAGCGGATGTATTAGTTTGCAT
>CAUYRH010059510.1:0-45007 GCA_963574655.1 Perodicticus potto | reverse complement strand
TAAAACTCTCTAAATGTTGAAACATAAGGACATTTATAGCTAATTTAGGAGAATTAACATTTTTGCAATATTAAATTTTCCCATCCATGAGCATGCCACAATCCCAAAATTATTTAGGTCTTCTTTAATGTTGTTAAATAAGTTATTTGGCTTGTATATGGCTTTTATGTTTTCTTTTTCCCCCAAGGACTTTATTTTTGTTGTTATAGTCAATGGTGGGAATGTGAACGGATAAGACTAGTTTGGAAAACAGTGTGACAGTACCGTAGGAAGTGAATAGAGCCCATACGAGGACCTGGCAATGCCCAGGGACACCAGCAGACCTGAAAAATAGCATCATTCATCATACTAAGAAACAAAAACAATTGAAATGTCCATGAAGAGTATAATAGATGAATTATTGTGGTATATTCATTGGAATAGTGCGTAGAAATAAAATTGACTGAATCTAGTAATAATTGTAATACAAACTTATGTCAATATTAGTTATGTTGAATAAAAAGAGCACATCACAGAAGGATCCATATAGAATGATTCCTTTAATATAAAATGAAATGACAGAAAATGTTATGTTAAAATATATTAGCACATTAGGGGCACATGCATATGTGGTAGGATTATTTTAAAAGGTGAGAGAATGGTTAGCATTAACCTCGTTAAACTAGTTACCAGGCAATGGAAAGGAAGGGGGTTGTTACTAGAAGGGTACATGGGTAGCTTAAAAATATTAGTCATTCTCTACTTCTTAAGTTGTCTAGAGGGAACATGTGTGTTTGTTTTATTGTTTAAAAAATATGTATATGTGTGTATAAGTATGCAGGTCATACATAACTATTTAGAATATATATCATAATTTGATGTATGATATCATTTATAGTAAAACCCTAGTACAAATCTTATTTAAATTTTAATTATTGAACATTGCTTTTTGGTAATCCAAGGAGTACTTCTAAAATTTTCTACTGCCCCACTAAAGTGTTAGTCTTAAGAGTGTGTCCTACACGGGATGGTGGCTCATTCCTGTAATCTTAGCGCTCTGGGAGGCCAAGGTGGGTGGACTGCTTGAGCTCAGGAGTTCACCTGCACAAGAGTGAGACTCTGTCTCTACTAAAGACAGAAAAAAATTAGCCAAGCATTGTCACAGGTGCCTGTAATCCCAGCTAATCAAAGGGTTGAGGCAACAGGAACTCTTAAGCCCAAGAGTTTAAGGTTGATGTGAGCTATGATGCCACAGCACTCTACTGAGGGTGACAGGGTAAGACTCTGTCTCAAAAAAAAAAAAAAAAAAAAAAAAGGAAAACGAAAAAACAAGGCTCAGTGCCTATAGCACAGTGGTGAGGGCACCAGCCACATACACTGAGGGTGGTGGGTTCGAACCCAGCCTGGGACAGCTAAACAACAATGGCAACTGCAACAAAAAATAGCTGGGCATTGTGGCAGGTGCTTATATTCTCAGCTACTTGGGAGGATGAGGCAAGAGAATCAATTAAACCCAAGAGTTTGAGGTTGCTGTGAGCTGTGATGCCATAGCACTCTACTGGGGGTGACATGGTGAGACTCTGTCTCAAAAACCAAAAATGTGTTCTAGGTCTAAGTTTCTTATTTTGTATCCTTGTATGTGGTGAGGCGATAATCTAACCCCAAGTATGTGCTTTTAGATTCTTTTGTCTATATATCTAAACGTTAAAAAAATTAATATTTTCTGATTCATTTAGGAAAAGAATTTATGTTCATTTTAGGGCACTCATACAGACCTGGGTATGGCCCCAATGGCAGTCTTTTTTTTTTTTTTTTTTAAATCATTGGGGATTCATTGAGGGTACAAGAAACCAGGTTACACTGATTGCATTTATTGGGTAAAGTCCCTCTTACAATTGTGTCTTGTCCCCAAAAGGCGTGTCACACATTGAGACCCCACCCTCCCTCCTTCCCTCTCTCTGCTCTTCCTTTCTCCCACTCCCTTCCTCTCTCTCTGCTTTTCCCTTCCCCCACCCCCACCATGTACTAGGTCATTAATTGTCCTCATATCAAAATTGAATACATAGGATTCATGCTTTTCCATTCTTGTGATGTATTACTAAGAATAATGTCTTCCACTTCCATCCAGGCTAATACAAAGGATGTAAACGCTCCATCATTTTTAATGGCTGAATATTATTCCAAGGTATACATGTACCACAGCTTGTTAATCCATTCCAGGGTTGGTGGAGAGGAATGCTGTTTCCACATTTTGGTGATTGTGAATTGAGCTGCAATAAACAGTCTAGTGCTTGTTAGTTTGATCAGGTCCCAGTAGTGTATTTTTGATGTTGCTTCATTTTCCTGGGGAGTCCTCCTCATGAAATATTCACCCAGGCTGATTTCTTAAAGAGTTTTTCCTGCACTTTCTTCTAGTATTTTTATAGTTTCACATCTTAAGTTTAAATCTTTAATCCAGTGAGAGTCTATCTTAGTTAATGGTGAAAGGTGTGGGTCCAGTTTTAGTCTTCTACAGGTCACCAGCCAGTTCACCCAGCACCATTTGTTAAATAGGGAATCTTTTCCCCACTGATTGTTTTTAATTGGCTTGTAAAAGATCAAGTCACAGTAAGTAGTTGGGTTTAGTCTTGGTTCAACTACTTTGAGATATTATCTAACTGCAGTAAGATTAGCTCACATCACAAAATCCCAAAACCAGAGATGTTGGTGTAGATGTGGAGAAAAGGGAACACTTATACATTTTTGGTGGGAATGCAAACTAATATGTTCCTTTTGGAAAGATGTTTAGAGAACACTTAGAGATCTAAAAATAGACCTGCCATTTGATCCTACAATTCCTCTACTAGGTATATATCCAGAAGACCAGAAATCACATTACAACAAAGCTAAATGTACCAGAATGTTAATTGCAGCCCAATTCATAATTGCTAAGTCATGGAAGAAGCCCAAGTGCCCATTGACCCATGAATGGATCAATAAATTGTGGTACATGTACACCATGGAATATTATGCAGCTTTAAAGAAAGATAGAGACTTTACCTCTTACATGTTTACATGGATGGAGCTGGAACATATTCTTCTTAGCAATGTATCTCAAGAATGGAAAAAAAGTATCCAATGTACTCAGTCTTACTATGAAACCAATTTATAGCTTTCTTATGAAAGTTATAACCCAATTATAGCTCAAGAAGAAGGGGAAAGGGAGAGGGAAGGGGGGAGGAGGGGTGGAAGAAGAGTAATTGGTAGGATCACACCTATGGTGCATCTTACAAGGGTACATGTGAAATTTACTAGGTGTAGAATATAAATGTCTTAACACAATAACTAAGAAAATTCCGTGAAGGCTACGCTAATCAGTTTGATGAAAACATTTGAAATTGTATATAAAACAAGCACATTGTACCCCATGATTGCATTAATGTACACAGCTATGTTTTAATTAAAAAAAAAAAAAAACAGTCTAGTGCAAGTGTCCTTATGGTAAAAGGAATTTTTTCCTTCTGGGTAGATGCCCAGTAATGGGATTGCAGGATCAAATGGGAGGTCTAGCTTGAGTTCTTTGAGGGTTCTCCATACTTCCTTCCAAAAAGGTTGTATTAGTCTGCAGTCCCACCAACAGTGTAATAGTGTTCCTTTCTCTCACAGCCACACCAGCACCTACAGTTTTGAGATTTTGTGATGTAGGCCATTCTTGCTGGGATTACATGATATCTTAGTGTGGTTTTGATTTGCATTTCTTTAATAATTAGGGACAACGAGCATTTTTTTTGTATGTTTGCTAACCATTTGTCTTCTTTAGAGAAGGTTCTATTCATCTCTCTTGCCCATTGATATATAGATTGTTGGCTTTTTTTCATGTGGATTAATTTGAGTTCTCTATAGATCCTAGTTATCAAGCTTTTGTCTGCTTCAAAATATGCAAATATCCTTTCCCATTGGGCAAGTTGTCTATTTGCTTTGGTTGTTGTCTCCTTGGCCATACAGAAGCTTTCCAGTTGAATTAAGCCCCATTTGTTTATTTTTGTTGTTGTTGCAATTGCCATGGAAGTCTTCTCTCCCCAGGCCGATTACTTCCAGTGTTTTTCCTATGCTTTATTTGAGGATTTTTATTGTTCCATGCCTTAAATTTAAGTCCTTTATCCATCATGAATCAATTTTTGCAAGTGGAGAAAGGGGCAGGTTCTACTTTCCATCTTTTACATGTGGATATCCAGTTTTCCCAGCACCATTTATTGAATAGGGAGTATTTCTCCTAGTGTATGTTCTTATTAGGTTTATCAAAGATTAGGTAGTTGTAAGATGTTAGTTTCATTTCCTGGTTTTCTATTTGATTCCAAATATTTATGTCTCTATTTTTGTGCCAATACAATGCTGCTTTGACCTGTGTGGCCTTGTAGTTCAGCCTAAAATCTGGTAGGCTTATGCCCCTGGCTTTGTTTTTATTACTAAAACTGCCTTAGCTATATGTGTTTTTTTCTGGTTCCATACAAAACGAAGAATCATTTTTTCCAAGTCTTGAAAGTATGATGTTGGTATTTTAATAGGGATGGCATTGAATCTGTAGATTGCTGTGAGAAGTATAGACATTTTCACAATGTTGATTCTTCCCAGCCATGAGCATGGTATGTTCTTCCATTTGTTAATAACTTCTACTATTTCTGTTCTTAGGGTTTTGTAATTTTCTTTATAGAGGTCTTTCATCTACATTCATTAATGAAATTGGTCTGAAGTTCTCCTTTTCCTGGTTTTGGTATCAGGGTGATGTTTGCTTCGTAGAATGTGTTGGGGAAGACTCCTTCCTCCTCAATTTTTTGGAATAATTTATGCAGTACATGTATAATCTCTTCTTTGAAGGTTTGATAGAATTTTGGTGTGAAGTCATCTGGACCAGTGCATTTTTTTGTAGGTAGATTTTTTTTTATTGTTTCTTTCATCTCAGTGCTTGAAATTGGTCTGTTTAGGCAATCTACTTTTTTCTGGCTAATTCTAGAGAGAGAGAAGGGTGTGATTCCTAACATTGATCCATTTCCTTCACATTGTCAAATTCCTGGGCATAGAGTTCCTGGTCGTATTCAGAGATAATCTCTTATATCTCTGTGGTATCAGTTGTTATTTCCCCTTTATCATTTCTGATTTAGTTTATTAGAGATTTTACTTTTCTATTTCTTGTTAGTCTGGCCAAAAGTTTATCTATTTATTTTTTCAAAAACCAACTCCCTGTTTCATTAATTTTCTGAATGATTCTTTTGTCTTCAATTTCATTAATCTCTGATTTAATTTTGGATATTTCTTTTCTTCTGTTGGGTTTAGGCTTAGATAGTTCTTCTTTTTCCAATTCCATATGATTGCTTTTGAGTTTGTTGATGTGCTCTCTTTCTGTTTTTCAAATGTAGGCATCTAAAGCAATAAATTTTCCTCTCAGGACTGCTTTTGCTGTATCCCACATGTTTTGGTAGCTCGTGTCTTCACTATTGTTATGCTGAAGGAAGTTAATGATTTCTTCTTTTATTTCTTCCTGAACCCAACTGTCATTCAGCATAAGGTTGTTTAATTTCTATGCCTTTGTGTGAGGTCGAATGTTTTTGTTGGAGTTGAGTTCCACCTTTGGTGCCTTGTGGTCTGAGAAGATACAAGGTAAAATTTCAATTCTTTTGATTCTGTTGAGGTTTGTTTTGTGTCATAGGATATGATCCATTTTGGAGAATGTTCCCTGGGGTGATGAGAAGAATGTATAGTCTTTATCTTTGGGATGGAGTGTTCTATATACGTCTATCAGGCACAGTTGTTCTAGGGTCTCATTTAAGTCTCTTATATCTTTGTTTAATTTCTTTTTACAGGATCTGTCCAGCTATGTAAGAGGAGTGTTAAAGTCCCCTGTTATTATGGATAATAATATCCATAATATAACTATAATCCTGTCATAGGATATCATATTGCTCAGACTAAGTAAGGTCTGTTTTAAGAATCTGGGAGCATTTAAGTTGAGTGTATAAATATTTAGAATTGAAATGTCTTCTTGTTGTATTTTTCCCTTGTCCAATATGAAGTGACCATCTTTGTGTTTTTTGACTTTAGTTGCTTTAAATTCACATGTATCTGAAATTGAGATTGCAACCCCTCTTTTCTTTTGGATTCCATTTGCCTGAAAAAGTCCTCTTGCCCTTACCTCTGAGTTTTAATTTGTCTTTTGAGGCTAGGTATGTTTCCTACAGACAGCAAATGCATGGCTTGTGTTTTTTAATCCAATCAGCCAATCTATGCCTCTTCACTGGGGAATTCAAGCCATTAACGTTTATTGAGATAATTGGTAAGTGTGGTAGCATTCTATTCATCTTATTTTGTGAAAGTCCATTGCTTAGTTTTGTCTTTTGCATCATTGTGGAAGTTAGATTCTTTTCTTTAATTTCTGGGTGCTTACCTTGCTGTTGATCCAGTGTGATGGTCAGTGTGTGGAACAGGTTGAAGTATTTCCTGTAGAGCTGGTCTTGTGGCAAATTTCCTCAGTGTTTGTATATCAATAAAAGAGTTGATTTCTCTGTCAATTTTAAAGCTTAGCTTATTGGGATATAGAATTCTGGGCTAGAAATTGTTCTCTTTAAGTAGATTAAAGGTAGATGACTATTGTCTTCTGGCTTGGAAAGTTTCATTGGAGAAGTCTGTAGTCACCCTGATGGACTTGCCCCTGTAGGTCAATGGGCACTTACTCCTGGCAGCTTGCAAAATCTTTTCTTTTGTCTTGACTTTGGACAGGTTCTTCACAATGTGTCTTGGAAAAGCTCTATTGGAGTTGAGGTGACTTGGGGTCTGATATCTCTCTGAAAGGAGTGTGTCAGAATCTTTGGTGGTATTTGGGAAATTTTCATTGATAATATTCTCTAGTATGGCTTCCATTCCCCTGGGGCATTCTTCTTCCCCTTCTGGGATACCTATAACTCGTATGTTTGAACGCTTCATAAATTCACATAATTCTGTCATTGAATGTTCTGCTTTCTCTCTCTTCTGCTTCTTTCACTATCTGAGTTATCTCAAGAGCTCTGTCCTCTACCTCTGAGATTCTTTCTTCTGCATGGTCTAATCTGTTGTTTATACTTTCTGTTGCATCTTTAAGTTCCCTAATTGACTGCTTAAATTCCTTCAGCTCTACTATATCCTTTCTATTTCTTCATATCATTCATTTCTTATTTGAGTCTGTTTTTGATTTTCTTTTGGTTATTTTCCACTTTCTCAGCAATTTCCTTCATTATTTTCATCATCTGTATTCTAAATTCCCTTTCTGTCATTTCTAACATTTCTGTATAGGTGGACTCCTCTGTGGTAGCTACCTCATGGTCCCTTGCAGGGGTGGGGGGTTGCTCTGGACTGTTTTTTTGTTGCCAGGATTTTTATGCCAATTCTTCCTCATGAGTGTTTTCTTTTATCTGTTTCCTTGCCCTAATTTCCTTTCACTTCCTCTTGCATTTTAAGTTACAGTACCTCTGGCCTAACATTTTGATGAGTCCTTTTGGTACAGGATCAGAAGGATGAGATGAATGAAGAGCAAGAAGGGAAAAAAGATTAAAAAAAAAAAAAGAAAAAGGACAGGGGATGAGTAAAAGGGAATATTGACAAAGAGAAGATAGGCACAGAAAGAAGGAAACAAGAGTAATAAATGTGTACAGTAGGGTACTTTGACCCAACCTTAAAAACTCCCAACCTCTGGGGGTGCTGGGTTGGGTGGTTCCCTTGAGGTCAGCAGCTCTTAGGCAGCCTGTTCAGACACAGTATCCCACCTCCACCAAATAGAGAGGAAAGACAAAAATACTATAAATCAAACCAAAAACAACAAACAGAAAACCTAATGGGATAAAATAGGGGGAAAAACCAAATAATAGGGGCAGAAACACTAGCAAAAATGAAGTTCTCATTATAAAAGAAGGCAATAATGGAAAATTATACTTAAACTAGAAAGAGGAAGAAAGAAAAGGAAAAAAGAAAAATCTGGAGAGAAAATAATGAAATTAAAAAAATACCCCCAAACAAAAACAAAGCAGTACATATATCTTGCTGAATGTTGTCTGGCAACATGTGATCTTCTGAAGGTGTTTGCTGATATCTCAAACCCTGAAGGGTTGAGAGCCTAAATCTCTCCTCAGCCCACTTAAAAGACACTTTAAACTGTTAACCTTGGCTAAGCAGAAGCTTTCCCAAGAAAGCACTGGTCAGTGGGATCTCTCCTGAAGTGACTGCTTGCTTATTTAGTGCACCCAAACTGGTCCCACTCTATGCCCCTGAAGGCCATGGCTGTAAGGCAGCCCTTCTATTGCCACACACTGAAATCTCCACTCTTCCCCAGCATCTCAGTCCCTGGCTTTGGTGCTGCTTAGTCACTAGATCACTCACCCAAAGTCTCCCAGCCCAAGCCTGGCTCTGTGACCCTGAGGGCAGAGCCTGCAGGGGCAGTTCTCTCACAATGGCTGCACATGTCCCACAACCAAACAATATTAGCTCCGTTCCAGCTCAGTGGCTTACTTCACCTGCACTCTCGCCCAAATTCTCCCAAGTAAGTTCAACCAAGTGCCTAAGTCCAAAAAAACAAAACAGCCCAGAGAGCAGGCCTTTCCTGTTTGTAATCTCACTGCTATTATAATTACAGCTGTGGTAGCTACGACCTCAGGTACAAACAAACGCAACCACTTGCCAGTTTTCCACTGCTTTTGTCTTCCTCCTGGGGTCCAGAAGTCTCTTGCTGTCTCCCTGTGTCCCCAAATGGATGTTTCTGGGCAAAGCCCACAAGCCAGAGATGCCTGGAGTCTTCTCTCCCTAATCTCACTGCACCCAGTTACAAAGAAGCTGTTACTCGGCCGTCATCTTGCACCATCTTTGCCCCCAATGGCAGTCTTGAGTGGCATGTGTGTTTCTGCACTGAAACACAGTGCAGAAAAAAGAAATATCTATTGATTCTTGAATTTTTTTTCCTTTCCCAGCCTTATGGTTGGAGAGTTTTTCTTAGCCTCCTGGAGAAATGAAAATGGGATAATAAAAAACAAATTTTGATATACTGATTTTATTTCTATTTTTCTTTTACTGTTTAAAATTATCTATCTCAACCTGTGTCTTTTCAACACATATGCAGGACTGTTTAATTGACTGAATTGTACAAAACTCTTATCTGAATAAAGTACTCCAGCCCAGATTTTCCTAAACCTTAGCCCTTTGAAATTGCCTTTATAATTTTTGAGCTATCTACTTATCACATGTGCTATTATATATGTAATATTTTTCTTTAAGTTTACTTTAATTTGACTCACTTTTTCCTACCTTTAGAAATATTAATAAAATCATGGGTTTAAGGTACAATTTCTATTTTGTCTGATATTTGTGAAAATAGAATCAGAACTATTAACATTTCAAAACGTTTTCCATATACCACATTCAAGCGAAGGTCATGCTGGGTATGTCCATGTGCTAAATTTTGGGAAACTCTAATCAAATTTAGAAAAATGAAAAAAATGTCTGCTTCTCCTCCCACCTCCTGTGTTGCTGTAGCACGCATACAGCAGAAGGGAAACCAGCAGCCAGCTCTGGCCTCGGCATTTGCCAGGCTGCCAATCTCCTCCTTCGTCTGCAGCATGTTTCCCATTTGGATTTGCTTTCTGCCTTTTATTTGGAATTGCCATCTTTCTGTTGCCCAGCTAAGTATAAAAGGGGGTAAATTTATGCCCTGGGAAACTGACATTCCTGTAGCTGCAAGGCCAGCCGGTTGGCTAAGATAAAGTGGCAAAGCAGAATTAACAGACTGGTGCTCAAGTCCCTGTTTATACATGGGCCAAGTCACTTGGGGCCTGTGTGGCTAAGAGGATGTTGTCAATGTCCCCATCAGCACCCTGCCAATAACGGAGTGACAGCAGGCCCCATAGTCTTTTGTGACAATCCAATTCTTACATCCCCTCAAGTGAGCATCAACCACTTGAACTTAATTTACTCAAATTCTCCACCAACTTCTTAGCTTGGGCATTCCAGGTTTATTACATCTTACTTCTTTTCAATGGCATGGGGCATCTCCGATACAGTTTTATTAAAGAGGTTATTTCCCCTCCTCGTTTTGGTTCTCCTTCAAGATCAGAAGGTTGAGGTATTTCCAGAAGGCTGCTGCTGCCTCCTAGTTCCATACATGTGTATATGATGGCATTGGCGGGGTCTTCCAGGCACATGGCTGAGTCCATTAAGAGTTAGAGAAGCCTGAAACAGAATCAATTGTTCATTTACATCAGAAGGCTCAACATCACATCGCATTCTGCTGGACACAGGCTGGACAATATCTTAATACTAATCAGCTTTCACTGAGACTGAATTTTAAGGATTGATATTTTGAAAACCAAAAAGTCTTAGCTCTGGCCCTTCCAGCTGCTATCAGACAATTTCCTGCCCCCCTTGCCAGGCTGTACAATTTGACACTCTCGTTCAGTGACGTCTCACTCATTACACTGATCAAGATACAAAACTTGTTAGTTAATTTTTCATGTACTTGGGGGATCTGGCTGCATATTTTAATGATCTGTTCTCAGAATGTACTGATCAAACTGCATATTTTGTTGATTTGCTGTGACATATCCTTAGCCATACTGTTGCTCGCACAGGGTCCTGGGTGATGTGAGCTGCTGAGTAGATGCCGTGTGTGCTAATTGCACTGTGTGGCTCTGTGGAGACTTTGACGTGCTCTTTACTGATTAATCTGAATAATAACCATTTGGAAATTTCAGATTCCGTATCCTAGGGCTCAGATGATATCAAAACCAGTATTTATTAGAGTAGCATTTGTCTTAGTTAGACCGTAAGGCATTTTTCTCACTTGCTTAAGGTTTGGTCATGAAAACTGGGGACTCCACGCACACACATACAATAGACACACATATATACATACATACGTGCTTACACATACAGACATACTTATACATACACACACATACATAGACATTCACACACACACATCCCCTGTACAAATGAGATAAACAAAGAAACTGGTGAGTGAGTCTGGACAAGGCCAAACAGAAAGATAATGGCAATATTTAGCTAGACTCTTCCAATGCTGTTGAAGTTGCAAGCTTAAGAATTGGCTCTATGTATTTGGAAAATAAATCATCTGACCTTGCTATCTCTGACTATAAGCCATTGACTTCAAATGGCTGTGCCAGGCAGAGAGGCTTCTCAGGGACCCCTGCTAAAGAGAAAGCAGAGAGCTGGGCCACTAGGGCCTTCCTCAAACGTCAGGAAAGCTGGGTTCTTGTCCAGACTCCATACTTGACCACTTATGCAACTCCTAGCAAATAAATCATGATCTCCAGATTTCATTATTTTTTAAAGAGGTGGATGAGGCTATGGGCACCTTTGACTTCTAAATTATATAAAGTAGGAATAGCCAGGTGATGGGTTTTAAAAACATCTCTACCAAGAAAAAGTATTTTACATTATAGATGGATAGACCTTGCTTTAATAGTATACGATAATAAGAAGAAATGAAAGATTGAAACTAAAAATGGGGTTTGGGAATAATGGGATTGTCTTTTTAGGAAATGAAAAGATAGCACTGGTAAGCATGATTTTTCAGCATGCCTCAGATGAAGACTTTTGGGGCAGATAGTCTATGTGAATCTATGAAGGGCTAGGTAGTAAATATTTTAATCCAGGCAGGCCACATGGTCTCCACCACAACAATTCAATGATTCCACTGCAGTGGGAAAGCTGCCATAGAAGATGCCATAAATAAACAGGGACTGTAGAAGTGTTAGCTAATTTTGTTACCATTAGTTATTATTTGGATTGTGTAACCCAGTTAATTCATTGTTTGATAATTCAACTAATGTTGATTAAGCCTCTACTGTGTGTTGTTTCTGAATCTTCAGTGGGAATGTAACAAGTCAGAGCCTTTTTGTCATGGCATATAATAGAATGGTAGGAGTCAGAGATGAGGAAGCGATGCTTGTGCTAGTTCATATCGAGAGAGGTGGTATGGTAACCTCTAGAAGGCAAGGCAGATAGTGGAGATCTCCAACCCAGTCATGGCGGGGGGGGGGGGTCAAGTGAAATATACAAAATCAGCAGGACTTAGCCAGTCAATGGGGACAATGGGGGCTGGAGCATCCTGGGGAAAGTACAGGGAGTGCTCAGTCAGAAGAAACAGCTCAGAAGAGTTGAGGACAACTGGGCCATTGAGTGGAGGGAAGTGATGAAAGAGGCTAAAGAGGGGGCAGAACCTCACAGGCCATGTTTAAGGTTTGGGGTTGATCCTGAATTGGAAGCTTGAATGATTGAAGCAAAGAGGTGACATGATCAGATTTGCATTTGAGGTATACATGGAGAATGGATTGGAAGGGGCAAAGCATAAAACCAGTGGTTAAAAAACTCAGGAAGGAAGTAGTCAGAGAGGGCAGAATTACACGTACAGGAGGAAGAATGAGCACAAGAAAGAATGGTCAGCTGGTCAGCTACTTAAAACTTTCCAGAGGGGTGATGAAAGATAAGGCCTCAAAGGAGGTCATCAGCAGCCCCCAAGAGAGTACTAGATTGTGAGGACAGTGGTCACTGGAGACAAACAGATTTATTTCAAGAACATTTGAACAAGAAGCAGACATTGAATGGCAGGTAAGTATAATGGGAACCAAATTGACAGAGCAGAAAAAAGCATAAAGGCAGAGACTCACTAGGGGAGAGAATTAGGATGGGTGATAGGGCAGGACACGTGAGAGGGCTCCAAGGGACATAATCCAGAGCAGAGTACAGGGCTAGGCTTGGCGGAAAGGAAGGGATATTCCCTGAGACACACAAGTCTTTCTCTGTCATCCCGGCTGGAATGCAGTGGTGTAACCATAGCTCATTATAACCTCAAACTCTTGGGTTCAAGCAATCTTCCTGCCTCAGCCTCCCAAGTGCTGGGACTATCGGCACACTCCCCAGTGCCTAGCTAATTTTTGTATTTTTGGTGGAGATGGGGGTCTCACTCTTATTCAGCTGGTTAGGTCCCAGACCAAAGTTCAAGAGCAGTAACACATAGTGGATTCTAACAGTGTTGTTTGAGGATTCCTTCCCACTTCATGCAATGCTTGGCGGCCCAGATCTGGAAAAGACAAAATATAAAATGTGAGTTACCCAAAGGTGTGAACTGGTTAGATGGAAGTCGGAGAAAGCCGATGAAGAAGGGGTTGACAGTGCTGGAAAAAGTGCAGTGGGGACAGTAACAACCCGGGCCAAGGAGCCACTGAGTGAAGCCAGAGGATGAGGACAGAATAGCTATAAGGACAGACATGGCGGAAGCCCAACATCTATGGTGTATTAAACTGGTTTTGTTTCATACCATGACATTCACTATGATGAATTAATTTCCAAGGGATGTCATTTTGTGACATGAGAAAACAAAAGTAACTTGCGCCTTATAGTAATTAAGGAGAGAGAAATAACTTCCAAGTGTTCGTTCATTGAAATGGAATTCCCCATCTCGTAACTATTTCACAAAATTCACATGTGAAATTCAATGTGTGGAGCCCTCATCGCATTGGAGTTGGGGACTGTCCAGGACACGTCTCCTCGAGGCTTCCTTCCGTAGGGGAGCCCCTTCCCCCTGGCGCTGCCTCACCCTCCAGCACACCCACCCGACCACCTTCCCTCACAGCCAGACTCTTTGTCATACTGGCACTTCCTGACATTTCCAAATACCTGAATTTTGAAGGGCAGCACAATTGAGGGAATTAGAAAGCAAACACTTTTTAAAAATTAAACCATGGCTGTGTACATTAAACACTTTTTCTTTTAAAGAAGTAAGTTTCAGAAAACTCCCTATAATCATCCTGCTGTTCTGTTTGCCCATTGGCACCACATCATTGCTTGAGTGGAAACGGTGACTGCCCTGACGCATTGCACCTTTTATTTTGTTTTTCAAAATATTAAGGGGGAACAAATGTTTTTGGTTACACGTATCAATTTCGCTGTATAAGTGTGCCCATCACCCGGATAGTGTTCATCGTACCTGTTAGGTAAGTTTTCCCCACCCCTCTGCTTGACTTCCTGATTTCTACTGAGCTTTACTCCCCTCTGTGCACATCAGTTAGTTCTAATTTAATAGCAAGCACGTGTGGTGTTTGTTTTTCCATTCTTGAAACTCTTCACTCAGGATAATGGTCTCCAGTTTTATCCAAATTGTTGCAAAAGGCCTTAATTCATGGAAAACAGTGTGGAGATTCCTCAAAGAACTAAAAGTAGACCTACCATTTGAGGTAGCCACACCCTTTCTGTGGCCCTGGTTTCAATTCCTATGTCCGCCTTTCCTTGTCACTCACGGCAAGTTGAGCCCTGCCCCCGGCCCCCCACCCAGCCAGCCCCTGATGGACCTCACTTCAACTGTGTCAAACCAAATTGGTCACACTGGTCCGAGTGTGCCCGGACATGTTTGTCCACACACCATGAGACAGGGTCAAACGGGACCTGGTTTCCATCTCTGGAACAGCCCTAGGGCTCCCCACTCTTTAGCCTCGACACTTTCGCAGCACCGCAGATCTTTCCTCTGTGGTTGGTAAAAGTCTGTGTCTGGGAGCCATTTTCAAAAACAGAAAGGCAAATAAATGTCTTTCGCTGATTTAAAATGCACGCACTAGCATGCAATAATGGTAATGATTTTAGTGCAGTGGGCACTGTGCTATTAATAAAACCACTTTCTGTACATTATTTCATTTGCTCCTCACAACAACCCTGCCTGCAGCCACCACCACCGCCTGGCAAGACACTGATGTTATTCTGCTTTGCAGGTGGAGTGACTGAGCTCGGAGAAGAGCAACAGGACCCCCTGAGCTCAGAGACAGCATTCCTGCATCACGCTGAAGCGCCTCATTCGGGGCCTTTTTAATTTATAGTTCATCACAAATGATTCTGATTTTCTAGTACCTAGAAAAGAGCCAGCTTCCCCGACCCAGGTTTTCCTTTTCACTCGGCCACACTCATTTCCTTATTTGATAAAGTTACTTCTTCCTTGCAGGGCTCTTTACAAAGGGTGGTCTGCAGGCATTTTAGTCACTGTTTCCTGCCTCTCTGGGGCTCTCCCACCTTCCGTCTTCTCCCAGGATCTTGAGCATAATACTGATTCCTCTCTACCGTTGTTTACTCACATATTCCACAAGGGGGCGCATTCTGACCGTGAAGGTTTCCATGTTCCCGCCAGTCTGCTAAAATACGACCAGCGTCACCCTAATGCTTTCATTATGTTGTAAGAAATGGCTTTATTCAAGCTCCACTCCTCATTGTTATTTCATGGAGGGGAGACAACAGTAAAAAAGGAAACCATATAATTTTTGTGGACTGTTTCACTATAATTCATGCCCTGGATCTTTGTGTTAGGTTGTATGGAATCCATTAAGCAGGATATTGAAGCTTATGAATGGAAACCTAGTAATTCTTCTTTAATAAACATGAGTTACTTTTATTTCTTAGACTTTATTAGGCACTTACTCAAAACATTACTCAAAAATGCTTGTTAATAATATGAATGATGATTTTGATTCCGTTAGCATTATTACTATGTCTAAAGGCCCAAAATACAAAGTATGGATTATTCATAAGGATTTAGAAAATGGCTAGCATTTGAATGTAAATCTTTGCACCTGAGCTTAATTCCATCTTGACACTTATCACCAACCCTCCTAAGGAAGGGAGTAGCTGCTACCACAGTGGCCTTTTTGTGTAGTTGAGGAAACTAGGACAGGAGACTTGCTCAGGCCTTAGGACACTCACATCTGAGCAACAGGGTTGGTTCCCACTGCTTCTCTGTGGGCTGCATGAGTCACTAAGCAGAGCTATCACAAGAGAAAGAAGAATAAGATATACACACTTGTGGTCTCAGCTACTTGTGAGGTTGAGGCAGGAGGATCAGTTGAGCCCAGGAGTTTGAGGTTGCTGTGAGCTGTGATGATCCATTGCATTCTAGCCTGGTTGACAGTGAGGCCCTGTCTGAAATAAACCTACAACAGCAACAAAAAAGAATAAAGAAATATAAGACCAATTTTCACTGTAAAGTCAAGGCTGTCTTGTCCTCCTTACCTGCTAGACTTCTAAATGCCAGGAATCCTTCTGACTTAGGTCCAGGCTCTCTCCTCTTCCCTATCACATTCTTTCCCTAAGAAGTTGCATCTACTCATAGGACTCCAAATATCTCCCCAGATCTCTCCTCTGACATATATCCCTTGACTCTGCTCCTATCTTAATACTTTCCTGAAAAGTTCATTGGGATGACTCCTTGCCTTAGTAAACTGAATATGCCCAAAAGTAGAACAAGTGATTTCCTACCATAGCCCTGAAAAAGCATCACCATCCTCCCAGCATCTCTGTATTCCCTAGTTCAGGAGATGGCCCTAATGTCTACCTGGTTATTAAGCCAGACTACTGGGAATCATCCTGATGTTTGCCTCCTCCCAAACTAAAATGCATCAGCCAGTCTTCTTGATTTTGTATCTAAAATAAATCTGGTTTTCTTCCACTTTCTTTTTTTGCATTTCATGTTCCCCTTTTAGCTCAAGGTTCTCTGGCCTGGCCCACTGCAGGAGCCTCTCACTAGAGCTCCATTTTTATTCTTGTTGCTCTCTCCAGCAATCTAGTCCCCACACAGAAACCAGATTAGTCTTCTTAAAATATAGATTTGATGATTTTTTTTTCTCCTGCTTAAACCAAGCATATGTAGAGTATGTGTCCTTGCACAGACTACAACTGTCTACAGCCATTCTCTAAATTCTAAGTGGAAATACTGTGTAGAACTCAATGATATTATTTGGCAAATTTCTTTCCAGAATAACAGGGATGTTGCAGCTTGGTGTGGTCACATGATCTAGTTCTAGCCAATGAGCTGAAGTAGAAGTGATAACTATAACTTTCGAGAACTCAGTAAAGGGGTTGTGCTTAACTGCTAATGACCCTTTCTGCCCTTTTACTTTTTTCCTATCTTCCAGCCAGCAATGGGAACATCTGACTTTGAAAATAGAAACCATGAGGTAGAATGATACAGAAAATAGGTACCTGGGTTCCTAAGTAGCGCCATATAAGGCCATCTCTAGATGGCCTTTCTCCAGATTTCCTTAACGTGATGAAGGTATAAACTTGTATTTTATTTACACTGATATCATTTTGTTGGGTTTTGTTTCATCTATTTTTTTCTATTTACATCTGATACAGATTTGCAGATGTGCATCAGATAAGATGTAAATAAACCCTAAAAACACACAGAGCAACCAACATGTAGTGAAAGCATGAGAGAGCGCAAAACAGCCAACCACAAATTTAGAGTAGTGACACCTGCGGCTGGGATACAGGGGAAGGAGAGGAGAGATGTATGTACACCTGCCTTGCATTTTGCTTTATTTTATCCTTTATGCCTCTTTTGTGTCTTAACTGCCGACATAGTATTAAGACATTTAAGCAGAAAAAGCCTTGGGAATTCTTGGAGTATAAAACACATGGAGTTAACGTTATGGCCTCTCCACTCCCTGTGCCTGTCTCAGGTCTCTCTGGTGACCTGAGTTGGACAAACAAATAAACATACTGATTCTCTCGACTCTTTACCTTGAAGGCTAACATAGTCATTCCATCTCTTTCCTCTCCTCAAGGCTACTCTCGCTCAACACAGATATTCAAAATTGCCAAGAAACTTCCCTATAGCCAAAAGTCTTTCCAGCTGTACAAAATGTTTATACTTCCTTTCCAAGTGTCATCACAGCCTGTGTTCCTAGAGAGAGAAGCAGAAGGAAAGGAGAGAGGGCTTCTCTCATCTCTGTACCTCGGGTGGAGCTTGGTCTACTTTACATTAAGCTTTCCATTGCTCAGATGACATCATTTCAAAGAGCAGGCCAAGTGGGAGCTTTGCTATGTGGATAGCTGTTGCTTGATGCTTGGCACAACAGGCTGCTATCTTCCCAGCATGTCAAATCTGTGGGGCATTCATGCCAAGAGCAGAGCAGCTTCTACAATGACAGTGAACAATTTCCCTCTGGAATATTTCACAAATAGGTTGATGGGATTAGACAGCGTGCCTTTCTTGGAAGACTTCATAGACACAACCACTTATATAAAGATGAAAGTGGTGTTTTGGAGAAAATGCCAAGTTGCAAATGTGAGGTGGAGAAGATATTCCATTAACCTTGTATCCACTAGGCTGTCTATTAATTTCAAATGATAAAGGGATGTCAGATAAAGCCAATTAGCATAAAACACTCTTAGTCAGCTTTGCAAACCTTCAACAAATAGCAACAAGGATGAAGGACATTTGGAGATAGAGCTTTTCCAAGAGCCTATTAAAAATGATTGTGTCTTCCCTTTCTTTTGTCTTGTGTATTCCATGTGCCAAGTCCTACAGAAACCACGAAGTGATTTCTTAAATCCGCTCTTCTTTCTGTCTTTTCTTCCCTTTATGGTTGACTGGCCTGGATCTCTTTGTATAAGAGACAAATGGTGGCATATTCTTCTGGGGGAAGGAAATACATGAATACACCTGATAACCAGAATGACTGGAAGTCCCCCTACCTGATGGACTGTTTTCCAACCATATCCTCAGGTATACTATTGCAGGGAAATTTTCAAATGTTCACCTTATGCTTCCAGATCAACATGGAAGACACAGAAGGCATCTAAGATATAAAATTCTCTACTACTGTCAAGAACTTTGGGGTGAGGACCAGGCCTTGCACATTGCTTGCCCAGGACCTGGCATACAGTGGATGCTCAATAATAATTTTTGAGTAAATAAAGCCACATACATCAAATAATTAAAGAATGAATGATAATACCATGTATAATATCTACCAACATATGATACTGACCGATACTGACCATTAGATCTATAGAGCTAAATAATTTAAGAAGATAATAATTACTACAACTAGTATTTAAAGAGTGTTTATTATGTTCCACGGACTTTACATTATACTTATGTATCACAAGGTGTAAATATTTGTATTAGTTAAGGCAACGATTCCTGTTCAAACAAACTCCACACTGCACAGTGACTTCTACACATGATGGAAGTGTTTGTTAAGTCGATTGAAAGTCTAATATAAGGGAAAGCCATGGGCCCAGCCCCCTTCGACACCTTGCTGCTCCTTCACGTCCAGTGCACAACTTCCTAGGACATTCTGTGCACTAACAACTAGCTAGCAAACAAGGAAAGAGCGGGAGCAGAAGGTGTATCCACTTCCAAACAACATTAACAGAAAGTGACATAGATCACTTCTGCTCACATTTCATGGAGATAATCACAGAGCTTCATATAGAAGTGAAAGGGGGTAGAAATGTAGTTCCAAGCCAGGCAGCCACTTTGCAGAACAATTGTACACTATGGAAGGAGAATAAGAATCATCTGTCCTTGAGTGCCCTTATTATCTATTTTACCGCTCAGGAAATTGACACATAGGCAAGAGAAGCAACTTGCCTGAAATCTGAGGGTAGAATGCATTGTACTTCTTGGAAACTTTCCTTACCTTTAAAATTACGGCATATTCTTGAGCATTTGCTTATAGCTTATAGGCACTATTAAATGTAACAGGTGGGAAATCTGTGGGCTAAATTCAATTGGAAAATAAAATTCCATAAAGACTAGCTCATCCATGCAACCTCACCTCACTCACCTCTGTTTGGAAATGTGTGGTTAGTTTTGATCGTCACAAACAGTAGGATACTACTCAAATTTAATGATGAAGGCCAGGGTTGCTAAATGTTCTGTAACACCTAAGAAAGCATGACTCTCTGAAGAATTGTGCCATCCAAAAAGCCAGTGGTGTCCCTATGTGACAGTAGACTAAGGTTGTCCCTTCTGGCAGTCCCTCTGTGTCAATGTGGAGAAAAGAGGCATGCTGAGAACAAACTAGTAAAATGATTTAGATGGAGCACAGACCCTGGAGTCAGGTGGTTCTTGCCTGAGTTTAGTTCTGTCATTTATAAGCTAGGTTAGGGGGAGTTGGGTTATGAAAATTGCTCAAGTAGGAGATGGAATGACTGTTTGAAGTGGAATAGGAAGCAAAGAGAAGAGTGAGTCCACTTGGGGAAGATTTAGCTCTGTGTAGATACAGGCAGGAGTTATGGTGGGGGTTAAGAGTGAGCTTCACTAAGTAGTGAGAACCACAGCGAGTAAAACACAGACCCTGCCCTCTGGATGCTTCTAGTCTAGAATAGAAGCACATGTTGGCCATTCAGGCCAGAAGACTGAAATTAGTTTCACTAGGCTGAAATCATGGTATTGTCAGAGCCCACTGCCCCCCAGCTCAGTTGCCAAAAAGCCTGTCCTTTACTGTCTAACCTCAGACACAGTGCTGTCCAGCAGGGCTTGCAAGTTTAGAAAAGTTTTCTTTTATTATTTACTGGAATAATCTTTCTACTTCTTACTCTTGCTCAGCTTCCCTTTGAATACCAATAATTCTTAGCTTTGGTCTTTTGAAGTAATTTTCTATATTTTGTAGGTGATTTTGTTCCTTTTCATTCTTTTTTTTTTCTCCTGTGTGTGATTTTAAATAAATTGTCTTTGAGCTCACTGATTCTTTCTTCTGCTTAATTCATTCTGCTGTTGAGCACCTCTAAAGATTTTTCTTTTAGTTCAGCAAATATATTTCTCAGTTCCAAGATTTGGGCCTGCTATTTTATTATTCCAATCTCTTTATTCAATTTTTCTGACAAATTTCTGAGTTTTGTGTGTGTGTGTGTGTTGTTTTTGAGACCATTTAGTTTCTATAGAACTCTTTTGAATTCTTGGTCGGAGAATTCACATATTGGTATGTGTTTAGGGTCAGTCACTTGTTCCTTGTTTTGTCTCTTTGGGGAGGTCATGCTTCCCTATTTGTTGTAACTTGTGAATGGCATCATAAGCCTAGGTTTGCCTTTAGCTCTAGCCCTACCCAGTCCAAATGTGGACTGTCCCAAGCAGGATGTGCTCAGGAGACCTGTGGACTTCTTCTGCTACAGTGTGATGTTGTGGTATTGCTACTCTGATTTGGTGTCTTTTTTGGCTTGTTTCACCTTTACCCTTTGCCTCTCTGGCTGTCTTCAGGGATATTTACTCCCTCCAGGCACTACAGTGATTCTTGTGAGTTGTGTAGAGACACATCTCCTGCCAAGGAATCTAAGATGGTTGGGAAATTGATTGTCCACCTTGATCTCACTTTTTACAGTGTAAAGACCATGAGTCAGGGAAATTTTTTGCATGCTTGGAGCTATAAGATTGAGGAAAGAGACATCAAGGGATATGGAGGTCCAATTATCTTGCAATTGGCTGGGAGTTTTTTTCACTGACTTCTCACAGTTGAATTCTGAGATATTGCTAGTGATGATCTCAGCATTGTATATTTCTTTCTCGTTTTCTGTGGGGGAGAGTGAAGCCAGTTTGCTTCTCTGCCACTATTTTGGAACCAAAGGAATCTATCTTATTGAGTCCCTACTGTGTGCCAAGTCAGTGTTTTCTGCTTTCCATGTGTTCTTATACTTACTCTTCACTTTATAAATATGGGAATTTATGCTCAGAAATTAACATAACAAAATAATACAGATATCAAATGGCAAAGACAGGCTTTTAACTAGATCTATGTCCTATGTCCAAACTCATGCTCTACCATGTAACCTTGTTGCTTTATTCATTCACTTCTTTGCAGAAATAATTTTCTTATGACATTTAAATATCATTTAGTGATGTATTAAAAGTATGACCATGTTCCTTATCAATTCCGCTAAGCCATGTTGATTTTACATGGAAGATTGTAGAGAAGATGGAGAGGGCAGTCTGAGAACACAGAGAACTATCTGGCTTTTAAGAGTTTGGACCTAATTTTTCTCCTTTTCTCACACTGAAAAAAAAAACTGTTGTATTTTTAAAGTGGGGGAAGCCAATCATGGCTGTCTCAAAGAAAGCAGTGTGAAGGCTCCTAGGGAAAAGAGAGAAATTGGCAAAACAGAAATGTTATCTGTAACCATTTGACAAATGGTTTTAATGAAATAAGGAGCAAAAGGTACTCCAGCAAGTAGCCAAGATAAGATTAAAAAAGTGATTTTGAGTAAACAAGATTAGTAGGAAACTAGAGAGTCATAATAGGCCAGTTTATGAAGACACACAAATCTAGCCCTCTCATTTGGAAAGGAATACCTTCCTTGAAGATTCCTCTGTGTTCAACCTGTATTCTAGAAGTTTTGGGAAACTTCCAGAGCCACAGTTTCAAAGTTAAATACTGACAGGCCTGGAGGTTGCTTGACCTATCTTAAAAGGTGTGATATTCTGCAAATATATATTGGTTTTTGTCCACAGCTCTGGCTCATAACTCCCATAACCCTTGTTATAATGTTGGGATGCTTTAGGCCTCAGAAGCAGGCCTCAGAAAACAGAGCCTCTCTCTCTGACCTTCTCCTGACCTCCTCTCATCTACTTCTTTTTCTCCCCCAAGGCAGCCCTTTGACACTAATAATGTACTTTAATAATGTACTTTACTCTTCCCCCACTTTTCTGTCCTGGAGCTGGCCATAAAGAAATTCTCTGACCTACCTTGGTTGATTGTGGGCCATAAGACTCTCATTTCAGAAAGGGTCTTGCCCTGTACTCTGGAGAAAGAAAGGCTGTACAGAGAGGCCAAGAAGAATCTAAACAGGCCTTGCTGGATTTCCTCCCTCAGGTTATTAGCATTAGATCACACCCTTTTTGTCCAGTCACATTTCCACACAGCTGCCAATCACGTCCATCCAGTGAAGTCTCCACAAAAGGCTGAAGAAGAGAGGGTGCGGGGAGCTTGTAGAATGCTGCACACATAGGGGTTCCTGGAGGGTGACATGCCATGCTTGAAGAGGGATTGGAAGCTCTGCACCCCTTCGCATGGGCACTGCCCTGTGCATTTTTCCCATCTGGTGGTCATGGATATCCTTTACAATGTCCTTTACAATAAACTGGTAAATGTAAGTTAAGTGTTTCCCTGAGTCCTGTGAGCTACTCTAGAAAATTAGCAGAACCTGCATAGGAGTTATGGAAATCATGATTTAAATCATTTGGTCAAAAACACAGGAAAACAATCTGAAGCTTGTGATTGGAATCCGAATGGCAGGGGCTGTCTTGGGGTCTGAGCTTTCAACATGAGCATCTGACATTATCCCCTGATTGGTGGTGTTAAAACTGAATTAGTAGACACCTAGCTGGTGTTCACTGCAGAACTGACTCCTTGCTTGGTTTTGTGGGGGGAACCACATAGAAGTCTTCTGTATTGATCGCTGTTGGTGTAAGAGTAGCTGAAGGACAGTTCGTGGTTTTTACACTCAGAGAACGTGAGCTGCTTCTCAGGTATAGTTCACTGTGGTGTGAACAAAGCTACTTCCCAGTTATCAGATATTCCCATTTTTAAGAGAAGCCCACATTTTCTTTTATTATGTAGAATTTCCTTATTTTTAGATGTTGGCAAAGATTTAAAAATTATTTACAATTAAAGGTGAGAAAATTATCCAACTCCAGGCCATATTTGATCATAGCTCTCTGATATCTGACCACAAAATAGATCTTAGGAAAGAAAGCTGCAACATTGAAGCTGCCAGCAGAAGGTGGTCAACTGGGTAGGAACTGGTTGTGCTGCCTTGGTGAGGTGGGACCTGCAATTCCTGGTCCCATAGTGCCTGTTTATGGGTTGTCATGGGTACTTTGCTCTAGATTCTGGTCCCTGAGCACCTCTCCTCCCCAGGGTGGGCCCAGGGCATCTCCCATTCTCTGGCTTTAGATAAGGCTCTGAAGCAAAAAGCCAGTGAGTGACCATCTCCGGCACATGTTATATTTATATTTGATCTTAAATGCAATGGTGGTAAATTCTCTTGTAAATATAATACAACAGCAAAAAGATTTTTTTCCTCTTTCCCCATCACCATCAATAGCATCCATTGGCTTTTCCTCCAGCTCACAAAATGCCTCTTATTTGCAAGAACTGGAGTCTATGGCCTGGAACTTTGTGTGATGGAGGTGAGGCAGGTAGTGGGGTGCTCTGGGATGAGGGAAAGTGGAAACCTCTCTGGATGAGATCCTCGTGGTAGACTATAGCCCAAGTTCTGTCATCACTGACGCCAAAGTAGAAATGTTCATGAGGCTGGCCCTACATTGTCATCACTGATTGTATTCTTGGCAGTTTGTAAATGATGATCAGACTCCACCAGGTCTCATACCTGTGGTGTCTATACTTTTGAAACTTGTATATCCTATTGTGAATTTAAGACTCTCATGAAGTCAGTGAGAGAAAAGGGAATATAGTGTGTTGGAAAGTGTTTGAATAGTACAGCATAGCACAGTATTTACATAGGGTGTAAAATATATATATTTTTGCCATGGATATTCTTTATGTAATACTTCTAAGTTTGTCTTAATTGGTATCATTCATTCAATGAACTCTGTTTAGTTCACTGTTCTTATACGAGGAAATTGTGAAAGTGTGTTCTTCAAGCACGTAAGGAAATTAGTCCATAATTTCCAGTGAGTAAAATTTACTGTTTTGGTGTTTGAATAGCTTTGGTCATTGATGTAATGACTGTAATCTGCCAAGATTGAATTTTATTTAGAATTTCTGGGAAGATACTGATGTCATAGCTCCACACCACTGTGGAAGGAAGGCTATGGCGATCTTTATGGAAATCTATTTAGCACTTTAACCACCAGCAGTTTTTAGAAAGATGACATAAACTATCATTAACAACAACAAAATCTACTGGGCAACCCTACCTGGCAGCAGCTCAATTTGTAGATGAGTACTGCTCAGATAGAAAATTGGACTATTCTAAACAAAATTATATTCTTTGATTCCTAATTTGTATCTTGAATTTCTAACGTCAGAAATTATTAGAACCACATATACGAAATATTAGCAAGAGCCTGCTGATACCATATTTTGGTTGTGATGAACTGATATTGAAGTAGTGTTTGATGTGTTAGATATGTGAGTTTTCTTCTTTTATACTACAGAAAAATTCAGAAAGTTTAGAAAAATTAAAACCGCCTGAATGAGAATTATGAAATAAAACTGTTTTTAAAGGAATTTCATGACCAAATTCTATTTCCGGTTCTCTAAGAAATGTCCAAGAGTCCTCAGAAATAATTTCTTTGTCCTTTATGCCTTTCATGCTGCTTTAAAAATCCACTTTAGGCCAGGTGCAGTGGCTCATATCTGTAATCCTAGAATTCTAAACTTTCTATAAGGCTGCATAGTATTCCATGGTGTACATTACACTATGTATTTTTAAGTCATTTGCCAGCATCATATATATTGTAAAATACATGACATTTCTTTACATTATCTCATCCAAACTTAGACTTTGGATGCTGTGACTGTTACCTGTGTTGTACTATTGGCATGTCTACCTTGGAGCCTTTTTCAAACTATTACCTACACCCAGTTTTCTGGCTTACTGTTTTGACTCTTAATATTTCTTTTTGCATTCTTAAATATTATGGATTTCATTGATTTTTTCTTATATTTTTAATCAGAGATTATCCTAATACCTGTGTTTGTGCTTTCACCCACTTCTCATTGGTTTCTTTTTCTGTTGCTTCCTTTTCTTTGTATAATGCTCTACTCTAAGTTAGTATGCAGAACCAAATTAATTTTGTACCCTGAGACCAAGTCAGCTTGATTAACTAGATTATATATTTAACGAAGCTATCAAAGCTATCAGGTTCCTTTTTTGGTGCTGTTATGAGTTTTATGCTCTGGTGAGAGACATAGCTGAATATGACTGTCTATGATTTAGTGGTCTATTATAGATACTACTTGGGGCCATAATGCTCTTGTAAGAAATCTGCCAGATAATGGTAGAGTTCTATAGACTGAAGTCTCAACTGTAGGCTAAGTAACATCCGTGATGGTATTTGGTTCATCCATTTGGAAAAATGAATGCATGTTAAGAGTTTACTAATACTTCTTAGATACTATGATTACTGGTGTCTTTGTTAGATATGCTCAGCAGTTATCTTCAGTTATTGCTACCTTCTAGTCTCCGTTTAGGGTTATAATAGCTACAAAAAGTTCTGTTATTTTTTGTTGTTTTTCAGAGAATCTTTACATCAGTTTAGGGAGAACTGACATCTTAATATAGAGTCTTCTAACTTATGGACACAGTCTCTATTTTTTTTTTTTTAGGGCTTATTTGATTTATTTATCATTATCTTACAGTTTTTAGTCTGTTGGTCCTGTACATATTTTGTTAGGTTTATATCATTTCATTTCTTTGGTGCTATTTAAGTAGTACCTAATTTAAAAAAAATCCAATTGTTAGTATATATAAATATGATTTTTTAATATTGAACTTGTATACTATAACTTTACTAAGTCATATATTAGTCTTGTGAGCTTTTTTTGTGAATTCCATGATATTTTCTATATAGACAGTGTTCAGATAGAGACAGTTATTCCTGAATCGTGTGTGACTTGTTTATTTTCCTGCTTTCTTATATTGCCTAGGTCCTCTAGTATGAAGTTAAATAGGAATGTGTTGGAAGATGTTGGGAAAAAGCATACCCCATCATAAGTCCTGAGCATCCCTGAATGTTCTTGTTGGATATGCCAAGAATGCTGTTTATCTGGTCCATTTCTCAGGTTGTATTTTTAGCTAGCAACCTTGAGGCATGAAATAATGACTCCAGAGAAAGAACTTCGCTTCTGCTTATTATAAGAATGGCATATTACCCCATCTCACCATTACTCATCTGTGATAGAAACCCACATTATACAGAGTATCCACCTAGGTCCCTCTACCAAGGACATAGAGGAGCAAGGGAAACTGCCACTGAAGTGATGTTCATACTGCTTCTTGTGTTATGGGCAGTAAAGTCCTTTGTCTCTCACCTGAGCATCTTGTATGTTCTGCTAGTATTCATGAAAAAGTAACAAGTAAGCTTCATAGCTCATAAGTAGGGTCAAGTCCTAGTTCTTTAATAATTTTTGACACTTTTGGTGACAGGGATACAATGTTGAAAGGGATGTGACTTCTTCAAGAGGAAGGACAGGCAGGGCATTTGTGGACCTGTTTAGGGGATAGGAGTAGCAAATGCTCTTGGGATATTAGTGGAAAGTAACGGTCCCCTACCTGTTAATGAATGTTTTGAGGCCAATTAGTGAGAGAGAGAATTGAATGAAGCTGCTGGAATGGTGCTTTGGTTGTTGCTCACTCTCTAGGCTGGAGGAGGAAAGAACTTTATTACATTAAGGAGGTAGGAAGCCTTTGTGCTCTAAGGCAAAAGGCAGTATGGTGGTAGCTGCCTAATCAAGGGCTTTCCAGCACTGAATTAAAATGTGTCAACAATGAAGGGTATAGAGTTTTGGGTAGATAAATATAAATACATTTGTCAAGTCCAAATGGGAACCACTTGAAATTGAGTGTTAAGTGCGGAGTCCGTAGCTGCTCTGTGCTTGCTGATTCCCCACCCCTCTACTGTAACCTTAGCTCCTTAAGGTAAAAGCCAAGTATGGGGGGGAAACCCCAGGAGGGAAAGGAATTTAAACTTTTCTAGTTCTCTTGACTAGAGTTGCCTCACCCTCCCACGTGGTCATGTGGGGAAAAAACTTAGTAGGTGGTAAGGGAGGCTGAAGGTACTGAGGGCTGCAGGGTGGAGCTGTAACAGCATGCATAGGGGCAAATTAGAGAACCAGAGGCCTAGGAGCTTGGGGTATGCCAGGGAAGAAGTGGCACCACCCTGGAGTGGGGAGCCAAAGGAGAAAAAAGGCTGTCCTACCACCACAGCCCTCCTCTGCAGTTTAACCTCCTGCGCTACCCTGGACTCCCCATGCTTCTTGTCAGGAAATAATGGAGTCTCCTGGCAGCTATGGCTATAGTCCCTTTTGTGCATGTGCTGATTTCCTTGGTCTGTGTTCCACTGGGGGAAAAAACACTCAAGTTCAAAAAAGCTCAAATGTAGATGGAGCTTCTGGGCCCTTTCAGTGTATTATTGTTTTGGCTTCTTTTGATTTTTATGTTCTTAAACTGTTGAGTGCTTATAGATCCAGAGGAGACTCTCTTATTCCTTGGCTGCTGCATGTAGAGAGGTGATATCCTTGTTTTTACCTTGGTGATCCAGCAAAAAAATAAAATAAAATAAAACAAAGAATGAAGGAAGGCATTATCCCTGGAAGAAAGAAAAGAAAATCACAATTTTGGCTAAAGGCTTGGTGGCTGTTGGAGAACTCATGCCATTTCCCAGTACAGCAGTGCCACCTGCCTGACCCAGCTACCAAGTACATCTCTTTTGAAAAGGAGGATTGCTATTTGCCTAATGCTAAGTTCTTGGTAAAATGAAATACCTCATGCTTGCTATCCTAGCACTTTGGGAGATAAGGATAGGAGGATCACTTGAGCCCAGGAATGCAAGACCAACCTCGGCAACATAGTGAGACTCCATCTCTATAAAAGATAAAAGAAATTAACTGTGGTTGGTGGTATGTGGCTGTGGTATCAACTACTTGGGAGGCTGAGGCAAGAGGATCACTTGAGCCTAGGAGTTAAAGACTGCAGCAATCTGTGATCACACCTCTGTACTCTAACCTGGGTGACACAATGAGACCCTGTCTCTTAAAAGAAAAAAAAGAAAGAAAAGAAATACTTGACTTGACCATAGATGTCATGTGCATGTGATTCTCCTGCTTGATGTCCCTATTTTGGGTAGGTTAACTTGGACTTGACAGTTAATGAGGAAAGAACCCAGTAGACGACACTGATGAAAATAGTGTGTTCAGGGATGTAGCTGGCCTAGCCTTAATGTGATTTTAGTTTTTCTGAAGAAGTAGAAGCTACCCCTTTGGGGGGAAAAATTATCTCTCATTTTGCCACCTGAAGCCACTGATTCCCTGGGACCTTCAATTTATAGAAATTCTTGTAAATACCTGGGCATTTTTCACTGATGGTTCCGCTAAGTTAAAAGCTGACACAGCTGTTCAGGATCAGCTATAGTAAACAGAGTATGTAGGATCACTCCTCTCATAGCTCTGACCCATACCTTCCTTGATTAACCTTGTTTTTTTTTTTTTTGTTTTTGCTTTTGCAGTTTCTGGCTGGTGCTGGGTTTGAATCCACTACCTCCGGCATATGGGGCTGGTGCCCTACTCCTTTGAGCCACAGGCGCTGCCCCAACCTTGTTATAGTTTTACTGACTCCTGGCCTGTTGCCAACAGCCTAATCTTTAGGTCTGCCTGTTAGAAGATTGGCAGATTCAAAACATCTTTTTTTTTGGTACTGCAAACTATGAAAACAAATTGCAGCTGCCAGACAGTCTGGCTCACTAAGGCTTGTACCTCCCAGATTGCCACTATCTCCATCCCGATTTATTGTTGTGTATCAAATGTGCAACACATCCACTGTAATAGACTGGGCAACCACTGTGTCTTTAGTTGTGGGGATGGGAACCTCTCAGTGTCTCCCTTACTTCCAGTTATGGGATGAATTCCTTTTTCTCCCACAGGGCTATAGGATTTTTTTTTTTTTCTTTTCCTGTTTCTTTCTTGTTCTAACGGGTTTTCAGCAGTATTCAAAGAGTGACAGGGTTTGTTATCCTTCCCTCAGAGATCTAAGTCTCCCCCTCCAACATATTAAAGGTGGTAGAAAGAATTCAGGCTAGATTTTTATGCCTTTCTCTCAGCACCATGAGGGATGCTCTCTCAGGCCTTTCACTGTGTACAAACTCTTTTTTTTTTTTTTTTTTTTTGGGTGAACATCTGATGAGGTCTGTGAATGAGTGCGAAGTGCAAATTCCTATTGTGTATGTGGACTCTATGGGTTGTATATTTTCTTGCTAGCACACACTTAGCCTTTAGCAATTCATTAGCAATATTGGCTGAATTATTTTTATTGGTGTCTGGTATTGTCTTTCCCAGATCTGCAAGTGCTCATGTCCCATATGTCCTACAAGGCACCTGTCTTTCATTAGAATTTAGGTTGATTGGTTGCCTTGTAACTTCAGCTCTCTGATCAGTTCAAGAAAAATTTCTATTTGTAGATTGTTTTTCCTTTGTTCTTTTTATAGTTAGAGTGCAAGCTATGTTCTTTCTAGTTTTCTACATCTTACATAGAAGCCAAAGAATACCTGCTGGATTTTGGTTGGCATCAGACTGAATCTGGGCCTATTTCACTGATGATTCTTAATCTCTCCATTTATTTAGGTTATCTTTAATTTTTCTCAGTAATATTGTAGTTTATATTTTTTCAGTGTAGAGGTCATGCACATGTTATGTCAAGCTGGATAATGATGGACTCTGATCAAAAATGTTATTTAAAACAGTATTTAAAAATTTTTGATTTTGCTTATGTAAAGAAGTACAATTGGATTTTTTTATATTTGAACTTAAACCTTGTGATCTTATTAAGGTCATTTATTCTCTTTTTCTTGGTTCCTTATGATTTTATTTTCATAGAATTATATGTGAATGAATAGAGGTTTATGTCATCCTTTTCAAACTAAATACCTTTTTTTTTTCTTAAGAGACAGAGTCTCATTTTGTTGCCCTTGGTAGAGTGCTGTGGCGTCACAGCTCCCAGCAACCTCCAACTCCTGGGCCTAGGCCATTCTCTTGCCTCAGCCTCCCCAGTAGCTGGGACCATAGGTGCCCACTAGAACGCCCAGCTATTTTTTTTGTTGTTGTTGTAGTTTGGCCGGGGCTGGGTTCGAACCTGCCACCCTTGGTATATGGGGCCAGTACCCTACACAGTGAGCCACAGGCGCTGCCCTCAATCTAAATACCTTTTTTTGGTCTTACCTTATTTCCATAGCGAGGATCACAAATACAATGTTGAGTTGAAATGGTGAAAGGAGATATATTTGCTTTTTTCCAGATCTTTGGGCAAAAAGCTTTCATTTTTTATTTTTGTTTTTTGTTGTTGGTAGAGATTGGGTCTCATTCTCTTGCAGTGGTCCCATCATAGGTCCCAAACAGCACTCGAGCTTCTGAACTCAAGGGATCCTTTCTCACTAATAGGTTAGCATAATAGCTTAGCCTACAGGCATATACCACCATGCCTGGCTGATTTTTTATTTTTTATATAGAGACATGGTCTGGCTATTTACTCAGGCAGGTCTCAAACTCCCACCTCAGCCTCCTAAAGTACTGGAATTGCTGGCATGAGCTTCCATGCCTGGCTGCATTTCACTGTTAAATTTGATATTTTATGTAGGGTTTTCATGGTTCCATTTTTTAGCTTGCTAAAGTTTCTTTTTCTTAGTTTGTTGAAAATTTTTAGTAGGAATGTATATGAAATTTTTAATTTTTTTTTCCATTTACTGAGTATTAATATGGGTTTTCTCATTTGATCTATTAACATGCTAAATTACATAGATTAATTAATTAATTAATTAATTAGTTAATTTATTTTTTAGCGATGTGGTCTTGCTGTATTGCCCAGGCTAAATTCAAGTTCCTGGGCTCAAGTGATCCTCCTGGAGGCCTCAGCTTCCCGCGTAACTAGGACTATATAGATTGATTTTTTTTCTTTTTTAATATCAAGCCATCCTTGCATTTTTGAGGCAAACTCTACTTTTTACTGATAGATTATCCTTTTAAATATTGAATGATTTTATTTGAAATTATTTTGATGAATTCTTTTGCCTTTTTGTTCAAAAGGGATATTGGTCTGTCATTTTCCTTTATTGTAATGTTTTTGTCTGATTTTGGAATCACGGCAGTGCTGGACTCATAAAATGAATTGAAAAATATTTCTTTAATTTTGAAAAGCTTTCTGGAAGATCAGTGTTAATCTTTTCTAAATATTTGATAGAATTCACTAGATAAGACATTTAAAGTTTTTAATGATAAATTCAAATTATTTATTTAATAGATAATAGGTTAAGATTTTCTATTCTTTTCTGTATCTGTTCTGGTGGTATGTCTCTTTAAAATAATTTGTGTGTAGTGTTTAAGTTTTCAACTTTATTGGCGTTAATTTGTTTTTAATATTCTTCATTGTATTTTCATACCTAAAGGATCTGTACTGGTGTAATCTCTTTCATTACTGAATATTTGATGATTTGTATTGTCTATCAGAGGTTTATCAGTTTTATTAATCTTTACAAATAACTAGTTTTTGGTTTCATTGTTCTTTCTTTAATTTAGTTTTCTTTTTTTTTCTTTATTTATATTTCTACTTTTCTTTTTTTCATTTTTTTGGATTAAAAACTTTAGTAAAATTAATATGCAGGTACAATAATTAGGTTACATTGTTCTCACTTCCAGGGTAAAGTACCATCTGTAGACGAGCCCCTTGGTTTCATTGTTCTTAATGAACAATGTTTTTATAGTAGTTTTTCTATTTATTGATTTTTGCTCTTACCTTTTCTTCTTGACTTTGCTGAAAGTTTCTTTCGTTAATTTTTTAATCTGTTTTTTCCTAATATGTGTTCAGTACTGATCCGCCTACATCCTACAACTTTGGGTGTTTATTATATTACCCAGGTCCGTATGTTCTCTAATTCCCTAGTGTATCTTTGCTAATCAATGGGTTATTTAAAAATGTTTTCCAATTTTTTTAATATTTGGTAATTTTTGAAAAAGTTTTTATGTTATTGATTCTAATTTAATTATATTATGGACAGACATCATGCTTTGTATACTTTTCATTCTTTTAAATTTGTTTAGATTTGTTTAGGTAGCTCAGAATCTGGTCATTCTTGATGAATATTCTGTGTACTCTTAAAGATAACACGTTTTAACCTACTGTTGGATGTCGTATTCTATTAAACTTAAATAGGTTAAGTTGATGATAGCATTGTAAAGTCTCTGGTTTTACTGATTGTCTGTTTACTATTCTGTTGACATTTTATTTTATTTTATTTTATTTATTTTTGAGACAGAGTCTCACTTTGGTACCGGGGTAGAGTGCTGTGGCATCATAGCTCAATTTTACAGCAACCTCAAACTCCTGGGTTTGAGCAATCCTCTTGCCTCAGCCTCCTGAGTAGCTGAGACTACAGGCACCCACAATAATGCCCAGCTAACTATTGACATTTTAAATGAAGTTAACTTTTTACTGAAGGAGGAATTGTGAAATATTTAACTGTAATTGTGAGCGTATCAGTTTTTTCTTTTACTTTCTCCATTTTTTGCTTCATATATTTTTATTGGGTGTATGTACATTTGGGTTGTTGTGAAATATATGTCTGTATCTCTAATGATTATCCTTTTCTGATATCAGTGTAGCTATTCTAGGTTTATTTTACATGTTTTGGCTCATACAGGGTGTCCATAAAGTTCATGTGCAATTCCACATGAACTTTATGGACACCCTATATACATTGTTATTTTTATGCTTTGCTTTTAATTTACCAGTGTCTTTGTTTTGCATTTTCTATGGATACTACTGATTTGTTTTTGCTTTTAAAATCCAATTTAATCTTTGTCTTTTAATCTTAGAGTAGTTATACATTAGTTTGCATTTAATATAAAGTAGAACCTGTATAAGAACCTGTATAAGTTGACCAACCAAGGGACTATAACATGAGGAGGTCAACATGAGGAACTAGGTCTACTGTACTGAAATGTACATGTGATGCATGTCTGGTCTATGAAAATTAGGTCAACTTAAGGAGGTGGTTATTGAAGACAGGTGGTCAACTTTGGAGGTTCTACTGGAAGTTTTATATAATTAGGTTTAAATCTTTTCTACCTTCATTTGTTCTGTTTGTTCCATATATTCTTTGTTCATTTTTTTCTTTCTTTTCTACTTTCTTTTGGATTAAGTAATTTTACAGTTCCATTTTATCTTTGTTATAGTTTGTTTTCGTATTTTAATGGTTGTTTTAGGTTTTATGATACTGATATACATATGTTTAATTTATCACAGTCTACTTACAAGTTATCTGTCACAACATGTGTAATGTTGGAACCTTACCGCAGTATGTTGCCATGCTTTCTATTCCCTTTCCATCTTTTGTGCTGTTTTTTATTTCATAATATATTGTTACTATTTTTGCTTTAAACAATTGTCTTTCAAACAAATTTTTTAAAAAGTCATATTTCTTAATATGTTTATAACTTTTGACACTCTTTATTTCTTTTTGTACCTTAGAGATTCGTTCTGGTATTATTTTCCATCAGTCTAAAGAACTTACTGTGACATTTTTTGTACTGCAGGATTGTTGGCAACATTTTTTTCTGCTTTTCTTTGTCAAAATGTGTTCCTTGTGTTTTCATTTTTTACTTTCACTTTTCATATTGCTTTATACCAACACTTTTTTCTTCTATCATTTAAAAGATCTTTTGTTATTTTTTAGCATGCATAGGTTCTGATTAGATGTCTACTAGGATCATTCTTATTTTTGTTCCTCAGTTATGTGATGTGTGTTTTCCCCCTGCTGACTCCTCTGGAGAGCTTTTATAGTTTCATTATGATATTCCTGGGTGTGATTTCTATATGTGTACTCTCCTTTCTTGCTTGGGGCTCACTAATATTCTTAAATCTGTAGGTGGTGGTGGTGGTGTTCTTCCTGCTGGTATTTGTTTGGGGATTTTTAAAGTCAAATTTTAAAAAATGATTTTATTGTTTGCTCAAATATTTTTCTTTCTTACATCTTTATTCTCCTTAACCTTCAATGACATGTATTTTAGACTCTGAATATTGTCCCTCATATCACAGAGACTTTGTTCTTTTTTGTCGTTACCATTTAATTTGGGTATTTTTATTTGATTTCATTCCAGATTCATTGATCTTTTGTTTTTATTTTGTACCTTTTGATCTGCTAAACCCTATTGAATAATTTTTCAGTTTAAATATTGGGTTTTTCAGCTCTATAAGTTTTATTCTACTAATTTTTAGAGTTAGCATTTCTCTATTTACTCATATTTTTCTTCAAACATAGTTGTAATAGATGTTTTAGTATCTTTGTCTTCTGATTCTATCATCGTGTTGCATCTTGGTATTCCTAATCATTTTCAGTTGAATACTGGTTGTAGTGTTTGTACACTGAATAGATTTTGTTATCTTTCTTTATTGAATGTTGCTCTGTGTTCTGTCAGACAGTTAGATTACTTGTGGATCAACCTGATCTTTTTATGCTTGTTTTAAAAACTATGTTCAGGCACCCTTCGAAGACCTTTACTCTAAGCCCATTTTAGTCCAGCTATTAAGGCATAATCTTTCATAGAGCCATAGTGAATGCTTTCAGGGTCAATAATATCTTCTCATTTTGTTTTTCTAAGATCTAGACTATTTTGCAGTACTTTCTGAGTTTGAGAGTTGATGAGTTTGCAGACTTTTTGGTAGTTGTTCTTTGCCTGACCTTTTTGAGTGTTACTACATGCCACTTGTAACTTAGTATTTGAACTTTTTCTCTACTTACTTTATTCTGCAAAAGATCCTATGTAGAATTTTCTGGAACTTAAGTTATTTATCTGCTTAGGTTGATTATTTTTTTCTTTTCTAACGTGAGAATTTCATCTTCCTCAGCCTTTAACTTAAATTTGTCCCTCTAATTCATTAAGCCAATTTTATTTTGCTGGGATTTTCCCCTTATAGGGGGAAAGTATATTTAGCAGAAAGCCAGAATAATCATAGCACTCACTTCACAGTCCTACATTACCAATTGTTTAGTGTCTTGAAAACAGTAGTTTCATAAATTTTGTCCAGTTTTCCTGATGCTAGGGCGTATCCTATCCCAATTACTCTTTTAGGCAGAAAGTAAAAGTTTAAAATCTGTTCTTAAAACTAAGTTATCATGGTCTTTCTTTTAGCAATTACTTATAAACTACCTGGTAGCAGTTCATCTACTGCTATCTTATAGTTATTGAAATCTTTGATTATTTTTTTTCTTTTTATATCTGATTTCTTATGTTAGAGCCAGTAATATTCTGTATTGTATAATTCTGATTCTTGGTGTTTGAAATACCTGCCCTGGACAATATTCTTTCATAAGTGTTTCTCATTTTTTTCCTGTTGGTGAAGATGACACTGCTCGAGAAAAGATCAAATAGCTATAAAATGGATGCCTTTGCAAACTTACGCCTTCTAATCCCTCGTCATTTTTCTCTCTCTCATAGGTGTTATACAGGCCAGTGGTCAGCGAAGTTTTCCTGTGAAAGAGCAGATAATAGATACTTTAGGATACGTGGGCCATATATAGTCTACATTACATGTTTCCTTTTTCAACCCTTTAAAAGTATAAAAACATTCTTAGCTTGAGGGCTCAGTTAGTTTGTTGACCCTTGATAAAGACTACCACCACATTGTTGAAGGACCCTCTCCCCCCCCTTCTTTTTTTTTTTGAGACAGAACCTCAAGCTGTCACCCTGGGAAGAGTGCTGTGGCATCACAGCTCACAGCAATCTCTAACTCCTGGACTTAAGCAGTTCAAGCTGTCACCCTGGGAAGAGTGCTGTGGCATCACAGCTCACAGCAATCTCTAACTCTTAATTGGACTTAAGCAATTCTCTTGCCTCAGCCTCCCAAGTAGTTGGGACTAGCCACAACGCCTAGCTATTTTTTGGCTGTAGTTGTCATTGTTGTTTTGGCAGGCCCGGGCTGGATTCAAACCGCCAGCTCTGGTGCATGTAGCTGGCGCCTTAAGTCGTTTGAGCTACAGACGCCGAGCCTCCTCGCTTTCATTTTTATCTGAAGACCTTACCTCTTACTTGATTGCAAAAAACACGATTACATTTTGTCAACTTTTTGCTTCCTGTGTATCTCATCTAAAAGTATACCTAGATCTTCAATTATTTGTCCATCTTTTATTCTTACATGAAGCAAGATGTGTACCTATCCTTTTATTTAAGTTTAAACCCACTCTGTGGGTTCCTAGTTTCTTCCTCTTCTTTGTTCATTCAGACCCTGTTCGATTTTGCTCCCTCATTCTTCCAACTGTGCATATTTTTCTGTGTTCTCACTTTACTCCTGCTGTTTTAAATTTTACGTTTATGCCATCCACCACCACAGTTTGTCTTAAGTCCTTTTAGTTGAGTTTAAATTGCAGATGGAAAAAAAAATTACCTTTAAATTGTAATAAAGTACATATCTATAAAGTGTTTTAATGATACATACTTATTTATGAGTCAGTCTTGTCCCATGGTTTCCTTATTAAATTAATAGCTCCTCCCCTTCCCAGTGACCACATATTAAGACATATTAGAGCATCTCAAGCAAAAATGTTCTGTGGTGGAGAGGGATATAACTCTAAAAGGCAAAACATCAAGTACATATTTTTTTTTTCTTTTTAGTTTAGGAATCAGACTAGATCTAGGCACATTGTGTTGCAAGCATCACCTCACAAATCTGCCAACGCATGTCCTTTCTGAGCTTCAACACAGCTGTTGTCCTAACCACTTGCTCTTCTCGCCTCTTCTTGACAGTGGTTCACACTGGTGTTTTGGTTTATGTTGGGGAAGGAAAAATGCAAAAGAATCCCTTCTTCATTTTTCATATGATGATATGACTTAAAAAAACCCCACCATAATATGAGTTAAGTAACAGTGGCTTCTCCAGGATCATTCTTACATTAAGAAATGTGAAGGATATTAGGTGTTTTAAATATAGTTGAGTCCATTTATATTTTTAAAAAAAGCATTTAAAGAATAAGGTTACTTGTAAAGAATAAAGATGCATTAAAAAACTACATGTTCTTACAACAATTTGTTCTATTCTTTTTCCCCTGTAACACAGTTATTCCTCCCCCGCTCCCCACACAACAGATTTGTAATGTAAGAATAGAATCATGGTGCAGCCTGCAACTCCCAGAGGCAAAACACACAGTACTAGACTTCCATCTGTAGATTTTACTTCTCAAATTTCATGTCATTTTCTCAGAGTTAAATTCAAATTTGAAAGCATTTTAAGCTTTCAAGGATTATATTTATGTTAGGTTGTTCTCTTAAGTGGTTTTATCATACTAGTTAGTTATGTTGTATGCTTAGATATCTTATTAGGTGCAATTATTGTTTTATTCTTTTTTAGTTATTTATGCTATAACTTTTGAATTGCTTGTGTCCTAAATTTTAATTTCATCTTTTTGTTATATTGGGATAGCTTAGAAATGGTCTTTTACTTAAATTAGCACCATTAATGAGTCTTTCATCTATTTGATCAAATTGATTTTGAATTAGATCTTTCAGGTATATAAGTATCTCTAAGAATGCTTTGAAATTGAAGAAAGATGGTATAAATGATCTGGAAGGATTAGTAACATAGTAATTTAATATTTTCAAATGCATATTTGACATTACACTTGGCTTTGAGAGTATTTAGCTTAGAATAAAGAAAATGTATTTGGATAATAATAGCTGTGTTAAGTATTTTAATCTGCTGAATTACAGATGAACTCTTATACTAGTAGATTCAAAATTTGTGCCATATTGTGCTCTCTTTTTGAACATGTGATGTAATGAAAGTATTTCAGATAAGTTAAAAATACAATTGCTTCACTAGGTTTAGAAAGGAGACCAGTAAAGCTGTTATGGCATTGACTTATGTAATCTGGTAAAATTGTTCTGTGAAAACATTAGATAATTTAACATCTGAGGTTTTGACTGTTTCTTGCATCTTGGAAGATCCCTCGATTTACAGTAATTTGTTTATTTGCTGAGAAAAGAGTATGAAACACATACTGGTATAACTGATGTTCAGGAAAGGGGTCATTTAGCTAATATGTGAGCCTTGCCCTGCCAGTTTTCTCAATTTCATCCTGGTTAGTTTTCTGTGTTCCTTAGATTCTCATTATTGATGCCATATGCAGCACGTTTCAAGAAGTGCATTTAAAAACTGGGGAAGACTTGAAGTTTATTATCTGTTGAAAATACCATATTAATATGAGAGATTTGAATCTTGTCCTTTCAGCTGTAATTCTTGCTAACTTTTATCTTGCGTAGATGTGATTATCCAGATCATTTTAAATAATATCAAAATCACCAAAGGAAAGTCTGATTGCTTGGTTGAGCATTTTATTTACTTTAAATATCTATTCATTACCTTTTGTGTGTCAGGATATAAGATGCTAGAGAAACTATGACAAATAACGCATTTGTAGTTTAGTAAGAAAGATAAATACACCATAATGGTATATAGTCAATTCAGTACTGGGTTAAGTATAATGTTCTGTGAAATCGCATAAGAAGAACATGATTAGGGATAGCTTTCTAGAGGAAGTAGGGAAGCTGAAACATGAATCATATTCAGGTATTAGCCAGATCAAGGGGATGAGATCACTCCAGATTGATGAAAGTATGCCACATACAAAAGGTACAGTCTTTCCTAAAAGGAATTAGAGGCGGGGAACACAAAGGAAGAAGGACACAGGGAAGTATTGAGAGATACGTAGTAAATCATCATGCAAGCCATGTTAGAAACCTTGAACTTTTATAGACCAATGGTGATTGCATTCAAGAAAGTAATGTAATCAGACTTGCATTTTTTTTTTTTTTTTTAGAAAGATCACCCCAGCAAGTATATTTGTATACTATTAATAGAAACATAATTAGAGATAGGAAAACCCAGGAAGCTAGGCAAGAATGGATGGTGGTAAGAATTAAAGGAGTAGAATTCAGGATGGAACAAAGTAGGACATACAGAAGCAGTAAGCTTTGGTGAGAGAAGTAGGGCTGATCTGGGTAATTAAGTAGGTGGTAGGGCTATTCTGAGTTACAGTTCTTAGGAGGAGTGGTTTTGGGAAGAATGATGATAAGTGTACAATTGACCCTTAAACAGTGTGAGGGTATAGGACTCCCTGTGTCGTCTAAAATCCACATACAACTTTTGACTCCCCCAAACTTAACTAGTAATAGCCTGCTGTTGAACAGAAGCCTTAGTGCAGTAGTTCTCAACCTTCATAAGGCTGCAGCCCTTTAATACAGTTCCTGTGGGTTGCGACCCACAGGTTGAGAACTGCTGCCTTAGTAGTAACATAAATAGGTGATTAACATATATTTTTTGTGTTCTATGTATATGTTACTGATATATATTATATTCTTACAATAAAGTAAGCTGGAGAAAAGAAAATATCATTACGACAATTAAAAGAAGAGAGTTTATTCAGTGTTTAGTAAGTGGAAGTAGATCATAATAAAGATTTTCATCTTTATGTAGAGTAGGCTGAGGAAGAGGAAGAGGAGGGGTTGGTCTTGCTGTCTTTAGGGTGGCAGAGGCAGAACTGGTGGGGCAGGTGGGAGGGGAGGCAGGAGAGGCAGGTACATTTGGTGTAGCTTTACAGAAATACATGATAATTTCTGTCTGACTTTTCCCATTTTCATTTCTCCAGAAATGTTTCTGTATAGTCCATTCCTCCTTTATCATTTGCTTTAGTTTCAGTGCCTTCCTCATAGAAGAGTCCAAACCTTGAAGAAAAAAGATAAATACCAGTTGCCAGTCTTTTGGTTGTATAAGAACATTTCTTCTAGATTGGTCTTATTGCTACTTTGTTCCTGAAGTCAGGAAGTACCTTGCCAATCAGGGAATGACGTTTTAAGTTCTTCTGATATTGAACAATGCCTCTGCCACCCAGAACCTCATGAGCTCAATCCTGAAAGTAATTTCTTGCTCATAAAAACATCTCTAATTCACCCTCTAGATCAGGGGGTCCTAAGGACGTTTAAGGTTCATTACACATGGTACTTACTCTATGGAAATGATTGTCCATGCTATGGAAGAGAACCCCAAGAGAGAACATCATGAAAGTCTGGAAGGATTAATACCATTGATGACATCATTGTTACAGAAAAAGATGTGAAAGTTATCAAACTCAAAACAATAAATCCCTGCTGGAGGAAAGTCCATATGGTGTGTGTGACTCCACAGTATACCTGAGGGAGGAAAATGTGTAAGAGGTGTAGATGTGACAAAAGAAAAAAAAAAAGGGCCGTTTGGGAAGGGTTTCAAAATATGGATCTTGGAGAAATTTAAGAGTTAACAGACACCAGAGGAAGTGAAATGAATTGATGAAGAAGAGTGCTTTCTGAACCACTGCTAGATGATGAGGAAGAAGATGTAGAAGAAGTGGGTGGCACCTGTGGCTCAAAGGAGTAAGGCTCCGGCCCCATATGCCAGAGATGGTGGGTTCAAACCCAGCCCCGGCCAAAATTGCAAAAAAAAAAAAAAAAAAAAATTGTACAAGAAGCAATGCCAGAAAACAAACTGACATTAGACATTCTGGCAGAAGGGTTCCATTTATTCATGTCTGCTTTTGACTGCTTCTCCTATTATCTTGACATTTTTTAAGCTGGACTGCTTTCTGAAATTATCAAACCATCCTTTGCTGGTGTTAAATTCTTTAGTGTTAGATCTTTTACCTTCTTTCTATTTCTCTTGAATCATATTAGAGTCTGTAGGGATGCTTCTTTTCTTATAGCAATCCTGCACCCACATAAAAGCTGCTTTTGCTTTTTCTTTTCCTTTGTTTTTTTTTAGACGAGATCTCAGCTTTTGTGTTTTACTTTGTTGTCTGGGCTAGTGTGCAGTTGTGTGATCATAGCTTGCTGCAACCTCAAACTTGTGGACTTAAGCAATCCTCTTGCCTTGGCCTCCCACACAGTTAGGACTACTGACATGCACCACAATATCTAGTTAATTTTTAAATTTTATTTTGTAGAGTTGGGGTCTCTCTACATTGCTCAGACTAGTCTTGAACTCGTGGGCTCAAGCAATTGTTCTGCCTCAGCCTCAAAGTGCTAGGGTTACAGGCATGAGCCACTGCACCTGGCCAATAGCTTTATTTTCAATAGAAGATAAAAAGGTATTTTCCAAAAAGTGTAAGATTTTCGTACCTGCTTTCGTACAAGTTTCCTTTCCTTTTCTTTATAATGATCTTTATGGTAGATTTGTGTATCTTGAGATTCTGGGCAGCTGCAGTTCCAGTCCTCAATCTATGGTACATATCAAGTAATTAAACTTTTTCTTATAATGTTAGGACTTTTCTCTGCTTCGTGGGAACACTTCCTGCATAACTGGTGGCACTTTGTATGGGTCCTGTGGTATTATTCAGAATTTATGGTATTGCACTAAAAATGATGAAAAATATATGTTGAAAATTATAAGTACTATGAGAGATCACTTTTTACTGTGATACACAATTCACTGGGAAAACTGAACTGTTTACATGGAGGTGATTAATTGTGTGGTGTTTTATGGGGATAATCATAATACTTGAGCTAACTGCAATAGCAGCAGAAGGTGGCTATGAAATTATACCAGTACAATTTGTACTTGTTAATTTTATGCAGCTATGACTTAATATTGCATCTTTATATTTGTTTACATTTCTTTTGCCTGCAAATGACTCCAGGTATAGTTGTGCATATTTTGTGTTAATAAATGATAAAATAGACTAGTATCTACAAATACTATGTGTTTTGTATATTTATAATATACTTAAATTTTTCTTACATTTTTGCGTATGTCTAGGCTATGTGGTTCATCTACAGGTTTCAAATTGCTGGAAATCTCCAGAGCAGGCAAAGCCAATTGAGCCCACTAAACTTTTAATCTATAGAACTGTGAGATATAAATTACATTGTTTGGAGCCACTAATTTTCTTATAATTTGTTATGGCAGCAATAGCTAAGTAATGCAAAGTGTCAAGGATCCAGAAGCACCTCTGCTGGGTGATTCTGGCTCAGGGCCTCTCATGAGGGTGTAGTGAAGCTGTCAGGTAGGGCCTGACTGGTGCTGGAGGATACAGTTTCAAACTCACACACATGATTATTGGTAGGCTCCGGTTCTTCACTGAGAAGAGTCTCTTCAGAAGGCTGTTCACAACATGGCAGCTCACTTTGCCCAGTGTGAATAGGGAGAAAGAGAGTAACAATGAGAGCATGTGAGTACACAGTATATAGGTGGAAGCCATATGTCTTTTATAATCAAATCTCAGCTGTCGTCATGTCTGCCGTATTCTCTTATTTACATGGGTGAACCCTGAGATAATAATAATAAATTATACTACAGAAGAATGTGATTACCAGGGAGCATGGACCATAAGGAGATCATGTTGGAGCTTGGTTACCACAAAATATGTGTGTGCCTAAGATGACAAACTGTCAGTTCCATATACTTCACTGGCCGTATAGAGTACCAGGTCTGCAGTGTAATTTTAGGCAAGTTATTTAGCCTCTCTAAAACTGAGGTTATTAATTCAAAATTAAAATTAGTTTTATATGTCACTGCTAGAAATCAATGTAGGCTAGCTCAAGGAAATTAGGTTATTTCTTGAAGGTCCTAGCACTTTCTGTTTTTGAATGTGCTATATGAAGATTAAGGATCCTAAGGTATTTTTGAGAAATTTGAGGAACGATGGAAGATAGAAGACTGTCATTGGTTTATGTTGGTTTAGATGATTATTCTTAACCCAGTCAAGTTTGGTCACGTCATATGAATGTGGCTTCCCTCTCTGTAATTATAAAGATTCTAGGAAGGCTTCTTAGAAAGGTTGCTGAGTAGTGCCACTACTGCAAGGAACACTCTTTTTATTTTTTTAGAGACAGAGTCCCACTATGTGGCCCTCGGTAGAGTGCCGTAGAGTCACGCTCTAAGCAACCTGCAGCTCTTAGGCTTAGGTGATTCTCCTGAGGGGCACTCTTTTCAATGTAGACTGTATGAAGGGTATTTGTAAAGTCGTACAGTAGGCAGTGTGGGTAGTTGAACATAATGGCCCTGAATTTTTGTACTTTTGACTGGTTTAGGACTTGTGTCCATGGGTATAAGTGTCTCTTTTGTTTATTGGTGTGTTTTGTAGCATGGTGGCTAGCACGTGATTACTCAATAAATATTTGCTGAATGAATGAATGAGTGAATGATTGATGTGGCAATATTACTACTATGTAAGTACTTAATGCTTTTTAACATATACCATAAATAATATTGTGGATTTATGTCTTATTTTGTAGTACCACGAAGGTTCTATTTGCACTAAAGAATGAACTGGAACAATTTATAAAATATAAAACAGTGGAATAAATGAAAGTATTATTACTTGCTAGCCACTTTTCCAATTCATCTTTTTAATAGCTGAGTCTAAAATAGAATTGATAGTAGACCCATGTGTAAACAGTTGCTGTGTGCTGAAGAATTGCTTTCAGTTTGTGTAAGCTCATCATTAGTATAGAGAAGTTTAATAATCTTAAGTATTTTATGGTTACTGTGTAAACTACTTTAGTTGTATTTTGAGGAATTGTGCTGTTGTCTCTTAGTTAAGTTTTTGAAAATGTACATGGTTTTATACAAAAATTAAATGAAGGCCTATGAAGGTTTTTTGTTTGTTTGTTTTTTAACTCCACAAATATTTATTAACTATTTCTACTTTTTAGTGTCAGAGGTATAAGCAATTTTCAAGGTATGGGTATCACAACCCAAAAAGAAGTACTCCTGGCCAGGCGCAGTGGCTTACACCTGTAATCCCAGCACTCTAGGAGGCCGAGGCAAGTGGATTGCTTGAGCTCACAGGTTTGAGACCACCTGGGCAAGAGCGAGACACCTTCTCTAAAAATAGAAGGCGTTGTGGCGGGCACCTATAGTCGCAGCTACTCGGGAGGCTGAGGCAAGAGAATCGCTTGAGTCCCAGAGCTTGAGGTTGGTATGAACTATGATGCCATGCACTCTACTGAGGGCAATAAAATGAGACTCTGCCTCAAAAAAAAAAAGTAGTACTCCTTGTGAATAGTACTTTTTAAAATTGTCTTTTCAGTTATTTAGAAGAATTGTTTTATTCAATTCAATTTTGATTGGGTGTCTTATGGGGAAAATGCTATTCCAGTATTAGAGGAATAGCATAGCCCTTGTTCTCTAGAGTTCATAGTACAGTATTTGAATATTTGGGTTGAGCGAAGCCAAGAGAAGTATACAAATAATTTTAATATGGTCAGTATTGAATGACATTTATTTTCATTAAAAATGTTACATGGGCTCGGCGCTTGTGGCTCAATGGGCTAAGGCGCCAGCCACGTACACCTGAGCTGGCAGGTTCGAATCCAGCCCGGGCCCGCCAAACAACAATGACAGCTGCAACCAAAAAATGGCTGGGTGTTGTGGCGGGCGCCTGTAGTCCCAGCTACTTGGGAGGCGGAGGCAAGAGACTCGCTTGAGCCCAGGAGTTGGAGGTTGC
>CAUYRH010059509.1:0-19088 GCA_963574655.1 Perodicticus potto | reverse complement strand
TTTTTTATTAAATCATATCTGTGTACAATAATTCAGTCATGGGGTACAGTGTACAGGCTTCAGATACAAACAAAGATATTTTCATCGACCTGGTTGTGATAACATTCAAGAGACTTTCTCATTACTTTGTGAGAACAATTTTGATCCGTATTTAGAAGTTTTCTCCTAACCCTTCAAATATGTACCACCGGTGTGATCCCGCCCTCTATCCTCACTCCCCCCACCCTCCCTCTCTCTCCCCTTCCCTCCCTCTCCCCTTTCCCTATCTTCTTGTGCAATAAGTGGGCTGTAGCCTACACTTGAAAGATATAAATTTGCCTCATATTAGGGATGTATACATTGGATACTTTTTCTTCCATTCTAGCATTTCTCTGATGATTAAACATGAGCATTTTTTCATGTATTTTTGGGTATTCATCTGTCATCTTCAGAGTAGTTTCTGTTCAAGTCTCTTGTTCACTTATAGAGGAATTTGTTTTCTCTTTTCTTGTTGAAAGTTTTCTGTGGATTCTAGTTATCAGGCCTTTGTCAGATTCATAACATGCAAAAATCTTCTGCCATTTCAATGGCTGTTTTTTTGCTTTGTTTGTGGTATCCATAGCTGTGCAAAATCTTTTTAGCTTGATCAAATCCCAGTTATTTATTTTTGGTGTTTCTGCAATTGCCGTGGGGGGGTCTTCTTCATAAAGTTTTTCCCCAGACCAAAATTTTCAAGTGTTTTCCCCACACTCTCTTTTAGAATTTTTATTGTTTTGTGTTTTAAATTTAAAACACTTATCCAGCAAGAATCAATTTTTATCAATGGTGAAAGGTGTGAGTCCAGTTTCAGTCTTCTACATGTGGCTAACCAGTTCTCCCAGTACCACTATTAAATAATTCTTTTCTCCAGTGCAAGCTTTTGTTAGGCTTATCAAGATCACATGATGATATGTGCCTAGGTTCATCTCTAGATTCTCTATTCTATTCCATAGATATATGTCTCAATTTTTCTGCCAGTACCATGCTGTTGCTGTTTTAATCACTATGGACTTGTAGTGCAACCTGAAATCTGGTAACATGATGCCTCCAGATTTGGTTTTATTTCTAAAAATTGTATTTGCTATTCAGGTTTTTTTTGTTCTATATGAATCAAAGTACTATTTTTTCAAGTTCTTTAAACTATGAAATTGGTGCTTTGATGGTGATTATGTTTAATCTATAGATTTCTTTGGACAGTATGCACATTTTAACAATATTGATTATTCCTAGCCAGGAGTGTGGTATATTAACATCTTCTGCTATTTCTTTTCTTGGGCTTTCATAATAATTTTTATAGAGCTCTTTCCTGTCCTTTGCTAGGTATATTCCCAGGTGTTTCATGTTTGATATCACTACTGTAAAAGGAATACAGTCTTTGATTTTATTCTCAGCTTGACTATTGGGCATATATGAAGGCTATTGATTTGGGGTTTTGATTTTATATTCTAAGACACTTCTATATTATTTGATCACTTCTAACAGCTTTGTTGTTGAGTCCCTAGGGTTTTCCAAGTATAAGATTATGTCATCTGCAAAGAATGAGAGTTTGACCTCATCTGTCCTTAAATTAATCTCTTTCTCTTGGCTGATTGTGATGGCTGACTTCTAGTTTTATGTTCAGTAGCAGTGGTCACAGTGGGCATCCTTGTCTAGTTTCAAATCTGAGTGGAAATGCTTTCAGTTTTACTGTATTCAATATGATATTGATTATGGGTTTGCTTTCACACTTGATCTTAGCCAAAAGGCCGAGAAGCAATGGGGGTTTGCTTTCTATGGTCTAAATCAGTTTAAGAAATGTCCCAACTAAGCCTATTTTCTTGAATATTTTTATTATAAAAGGATGTTGGATATTATCAAAAACCGTTCCTTCATCAATTGAAAGAATCATATGGTCTTTGTTTTTATTCTATTTATGTGGTAAGTTATATTTATAGATTTATGTATGTTGAACCAATCTTCCATCTCTGGGATAAAACCCAATTTTTCATGGTGTTTAATATTTTCATTGTGTAATTGTATTCTGCTTGCTAATATCTTGTTGAATATCTTTTTGATATTCATTAATTATATTGGTCTATAGCTTTTTTTTTTTTTTTTTTTTTTTGGTTCCTTTTCTGGTTTGGGGATCAAGGTGATACTTGCTTCATAGAATGTGTTGGGAGGATTCCTTCCTTCTTTATATTTTGGAATACATCATGCAATATAAGAACTAATTCCTTTTTGAAGGTTTGATAAAATTCTGGTGTGAAACCATCTGGTGCAGGGCTTTTCTTTTTGGGGAGATTTTGTGTAATTAATGCTATTTCAGTGCTTGATACTGGTTTATTCAAAATTTCTAATTTTTTCTGGTTGAGTTTTGGAAGGTAGCATGCTTCCAGGTATTGGTCCATTTACTCTACATTTTCATATTTCTGGTAATAAAGTTTTGTTTTGTTTTGTTTTGTTTTCTTGAGACAGAGTCTCACTTTGTCCCCCCCAGTAGAGTGCCCTGAAGTCATAACTTACAGTAACCTCAAACTCTTGGGCTCAAGCGATCTCTTGCCTCAGCCTCCCAGTACCTGGGACTACAGGTGCCCACCACAATGCCCGGCTATTTTTAGAGATGGGGCCTCACTGTCTCTCAGGCTGTTCTCGAATCTGTGAGCTCAGGCAACCTGTCCCCCCTCAGTCTCTCAAAGTGCTGAGATTACAGGCATGAGCCCCTGTGCTTGGCTGGGAATGAAGGTTTTTGTAGTTATCATTGAGAATCTTTTGAATTTCTGTGGTATCTGTTGCTATTTCCCCTTTATCATTTCTGATTGAAGTTACTAGAGATCTTACTTTTTTGTTTCTGATTATTCTAGCTGCAGGTTTATCATTTTTATTAATCCTTTTGAAAAACTAACTTGTTGTTTTGCTGATCTTCTGAATAATTCTTTTGTTTTCAAATTCATTTAATTCTGCTCTAATTTTTGCTGGAGGTTTGTATTTGGCCATCTTCCACCCTTCTCTTTCTGTTTCTTAATATCTGGATTGTGTTAGCTGAAGCCACACATGCCCTATTCAATTTCTTCTCCAATATTGCTAAAATTCTGAGAGAAGTCAATTCTTATAATCATGTTTCCATTTGGGTTTTTGGTCTGCTACATTATTGTTCTTTGTTGTTAATTTCAGGATTTTCCTTTTATTGTTGCCTCATATTATTTCAAGTAAAACTAAATTTATATAATTTTCTTATTTAAAAAAAAATTTCGTTCTTATTAGACTCTAATGTCAAACTCAGCCCTAAGTTCTATTTTTTAATAGAATATCAAATAACCAAAAACTCTTTAATTTACCCTGCCAAACAACTGGCTAACTCCACATAGTCTCTGTCCTTCCTCTTTTCATCTGGTAATAATTGTGCCACTGCTGTGCCACACTCCGCTTTCTCAATACACACTCGGTAGAAAGCAGCAGGAACTCTGATATTTTGTGTTTCAAATTTCAAGTTAATTTTGCTTTCTTTTCAGCATTTTGAATGGAACTTGCAATTTTGTATAAATTTTATCCCCTTATGTATATGTTTGAGTTTCTGGTAAGCACCCAAGTGGGACTAGAAAGATGGATATTACATCACAAAGACCTGCTTTCAGAGGTTACCATTTAAGCATAATTCAGCATTTTGCAAGGGCAGCCAATTTTTTCAAGGAAGTCTAGGTGTAAAGTCAAAATTGACATATTCTCATTATAGCCTCAGTATCCTCATCTCTCCAACGAAAGAAATAATATTTTATCTATACAATAGATTGCTTGTGATTGGTAAATTAGAAAAGCAATATTAATGTATCCTGAAAATTATAAAATATCATACATGGGTTACTATGAATTCAAGTGAGACAGCATAGCAGAAAAGAAAAAAAAAGACTCTAAAATAAAAAGATCTCAGTGGCTGACTTAAGGAAGCTTTGTACTTCCATTTTTTTACTTGTTTCCCCCAAAGGAGGCAAATAAAATAATTATAATAATATGTTTTGCAGGTTTTTATAAAAGTTAAGAAAGATAAATACTTCTGTATTAGTTTTGCTTTTTATTTGTTTTTATAGCATTGCTAGAAAGACAAAAAAAAAAGCTTAATCCTATTCTTTTCTCCTTTTTATTCATTTAGTTTGAGATGTCAAGAATATTGTCTGGCTTCTGGCCCAGAATTCCTGTTAGTTCTTATTCTGAGAGAGATTCTGGCAAATCTGTCGTGGTTGGCAGGTGGCCATGAGGAGCCCCAGCAACAGTACTGACCTTTGGCTTGGTTTGGACCAAGGGTTATGGGTGATGATCATTTAAGACCACACTACTTTCATGTAATGCATTTTTAACTTTATCTGCTTCTATCACTGTCAAGAGACTGCCTGAACTGGTTAGTGGTGGGAGGTTTCTCTCCAGGTGCTCCTAACAAAGGAGGCATCATATCTGTTATATCTGGTTTCTATAGAGCATAAGGCAGAAATAAAATTTGTTATACTTCTTCCTTTCAAGAAGAAATGACTCTAAAAAAATGCCATTTGGGTTAATTCCCTTCCATAGTAGTCTGATGAATTTTTGCAATAAAAATTGCTGAGTGTTTTTAAGGTATCAGGTACTGTGCTACTCCCTGGAATTGCAAAGATAAGCCTCACTGGCAAACTTGATTCTTGCTTTCCTCTTATTTTCAAATAAGGAAATGCTCTGAGACTGAGTTTTAACACTTTTATATGCTCAGCTTAAGCAAAGGGCCAAGATGAAGAAATATTAATTATGGAGAGAAAGAAAAGAAGTTTTGAAGCTTGTGATTTCATGTTATGCTTTGAGGACATTGTGATCTTAATTGAGTGGAACTTAACAGGGGTAGGATGAGTGAAAGTAGCTGGGAAGGAAGCTGTAGATACAGACACAGGCCATATATCCACATCATGGGGTACACTATAAGGATCCTACAGTGGTGTCCAACATTTTGGCTTCTCTGAACCACATTGGAAGAATAAGAGCTGTTTTGGACCATACGTTAAATACACAAAAACTAACAAAAGCTAATGAGCAAAAAAAGAAAGATGTGTGCATAATTTTGGTGATGTATGCCACCATATAAAAGGAAAAAGTCCTCACAAAATCCACATGTGGCCCATGGACTGCGGGTTGGATACCTATGATAGCAGGAGATCTAAGGTCCATCAGCAGGTAAGAGACCTTAATAGAAAAGGGCTCTACAATAGGCCTTGATACACTAGGCTCCTCGTTTCTTCCAGGTCATGTATAATTCTAGAATAGTCCTAGCTCTTATTACTGGCATTCTTCTCAGACCAGTGCTTTACCCAGTGACCTCAACTTTTTGACTTTGACTATCTATGTTAATGCCTCGTTTGAACACAGCTTCAGGTGAGACCTGTCAGCAGCTGTTCTTACTCTGCAACTCTCTGCTACCCTCTTCTGGTGGTAGTTTATTATTGCAATTAACCCCTCAGTCCAACTGAGTGTATCATCCCTAGGTGAGGTTGGTAATGGTCAAATTAGGAAAAATGTCATGGAAGTAGACTGCATAGCCAATAACAGCCTCAGGATCTAGTCCTATTGCAGAATTTGACAACTTAAGGCTATGGGAAGAGACCCAATGTGGTAGGCCAGGCAACCAGTACGTATCAGACTGGTGACACATTAAATTGTTGTCATATTTCCAGTGAGAGGTTAGGCACGTCAAAAACAATAAAAAATTGTTGTCATTTTTCAATGAGACGTTAAACATGTCAATAGCAATATAAATTTCACTTTTCATTATGCCATATAGATCAGTAATTTCTTGTGTGGTCTTTCTTGATCATCCTATTTAAAATTATAATCTTCACACTTCTATTTCTGTCCTTGTTTCATTTTTCTGTATTAGTCGTTTAACATGCTATATTTATTTAATTTTGTAAATTGCATATATATAATATTAAAAATAAGCTCCAGGAAGGCATCTTTTGCTTGTTTGTTAATCAACTTGTTCGTTTCACTGTCGTTGTTGAGTTGTTCCTACAACTTTCTGCGTATCAACCACTTATTCAGATACATTATTTGCAAGCATTTTTCCATATTACATGAACTGCTTTTTTAGTCTGTGTATTGTTTCCTTAAGTTTTTAAAATCGATACAGATCCATTTATCTATTTTTTTTTTCATTGCTTGTGCGTTCAGTGTCATGTCCAGAAAATTAGTGCCAAATATAATGTAATAGAGTTTTTCCCCTAAGTTTTATTCTAGTTGTTTTATAGTTTCAGGTCTTAAATATAGGTCTATAATTCATTTTCAGCAGATTTTTGTATTTATTGTAAGATAAAGGTCCGACTTCATTCTTTTGTGTGTGAATCTCCAGATTTCAGGGCATAATTTGCTGGATAGAATATCCTTTTCCAATTGTGTACCCTTGGCACCCCTTTCACTGATCAATTGACCATGCATATATGAGTTTATTTGGGGGGTTTCTATTCTGTTCCTTTGTTCTATATGTCAGTATTTATACCAATATCATAATGTTTGTATTACTATTGCTTTGTAATATATCTTGAAATCAGGAAACAAGAAACCTTTGATACAGTATTCCCCCACTCAGGGCTGGACAGGGACCACCCCCCATTCTCTAGGCCCACTTAAGCTCAGAGGGTCAGACCCCCATCTCTAGGCACAGGCAAGCATCCCTTTCCAGGCCACACCCTCTGGGCTCTAGCAAGGTAATGAACAAAGCAGCCTGAAATGTTTTGTGGGTAGTTACACCCTAATCCCTTCCCTGAGACATAACTGCAAGGACTTCATAACCTTACCCTAGCAGAAGAAACGCACGCATTCATTCATTTGTTAATGTACTCATTAACATTGAAAAGATATTTTTTCACCTACCAAGTCCCAACCATAGACAAAGGACCCAGAGGGAGACTTCTGCCTTGAGTCTTCCCCTTGAAGCTCTGGTGCTTTTTCACTTCTTCTATATTACTTTCTGTCTAATAAAATCCTATTTTACCTGATCTGTGGTCCGTGGGTTCATTGTTCAAATCCCCCAGACCAAGGACCTACTGAAGAAAGAAATTGTGTTAATGCTTTCAGCTTTAGTTTTCTTTCTGAAGATGGTTTTGGCTATTTGAGGTTCTTGAAATTTCATATGAATTTTTGGATTTCTTTTTCTATTTGTGACAAAAAGATTCCACTGGAATTTCGAAAGATATTTCACTGTATCCATGGATCACTGTCGGAAGCATGGACATTTTAACAACAGTAATTCTTATAATTCATGAGCAAGGGATATACATTTTCCATTTGTGTATTATTTAATTTTTTAAGTACTGTTTTGTAGGTTGAGATGTACAAGTCTTTCTTCTCCTTAGTTAAATTTATTACTAAGTATTATGTTCTAATTGACACTATTATGAACAGGATTATTTTCTTAATAACCTTTGTGGATTGTTCATTTGAGGTTATAAAAGGAAAACTGAATTTTTTATGTTGATTTTTGTATCTTTTAAATTTTTTTTTTTTTAGTTCTAACAAGGTTTTCTGTGGAATTTTTATGGTCCTTTACAAATAAATTCACGTCATCTGTTGATAGAAATAATTTCACTTTTTTCTTTCAATTTAGATGGTATTTATGTCTCTTTATTTACTAAATGTTCCTTTTAGACTTTGTATACAATGGGAACTGGAAGTCACAAGAGTAGCCGTTCATGCCTTGTTCTGGAGAGTAGAGGAAAAGCTTTTAGTTTTTACTGATGGGTATGATGTTAACTATGGGCTTTTAGATATAATCTTTTTATGTTGAGAAAATTTCCTTTTTTCTCTAGTTTTTGGAATGTTTTGATCATGAAATTATGTTAAATTTTGTCAATTATTTTGTATCTCTTAGGTGAACATGTTTTTCCCTTGATTTTGTGAGTGTGGAATATTACGCTGGTTAAATTTTCTACATTGAAACAACTCTCTATTCTAGGTTTAAATTTGGTTGTAATATATAACACTTTCAATGTATTGTTGAATTTAGTTAACTAGTATTTTGTTCAGGACTTTTGCATCAATATTCATCAAGATGTTCCTTTTTCCATGTTGTATTTTGGTTTCAGGTTAATGACAGACTTAAAAAATCAGTTTGCAAGTATTCTTACCTCTTCAGTTTTTTGAAAGAGTTTAAGGAATGCTGTTTGTATGCATATATTTTAATTTTAGAATATTACATGGGTAAAACATTTTGGTTACATAATTTTCTTTTGTACATTTTAAGCGAAAGTTGCAAGTGTGCCCTTTATATAGAATATGTGCAGTTAAATTTTTAAAAGATGTTTCCTATTTTTCATTGAAGTCATCTGGTTCTAAGTTTTTAATTGTTTGAAGGTGTTTGATAGCTCACTTAATCTTTTTGCTAGTTACAAATCTTATCAGATTCTTTATTTCTTCAGGATTCTGTTTTAATGAGATATATGTTTCTAGATTATTTTCACATTTCTTTTAGGTTATCCAATTTGTTGTTCATATTATTTTTATAGCCCTTTTTATTTCTGTAGTATAAGTTGTTGTGTCGTCATTATAATTTATGGGTTTTGTTATTTTAGTTTTTCCCTTTTCTTTTCTTAGTTTCACTAAGGGTTGTCAATTTGCTGATCTTTTCAGAAAAATAATAGTTTTACTGATCTTCTATTTTTTTTATTCTCTAGTGTGCTTATTTCTTTTCTAAACTTTATTATTTCTTATTTCTACTATCTTGGACTTTAACATATCAATTTATTTTATAGTTCCTTCCAAAACAAAGTTTAGTTGTTGAGTTGTTGTCGTTTTTCTTTTTTTAAGTGAAATTTTTATAAACTTCCTTCTTAGTACTGATTTTACTCCATCCATAGTTTTGGTATCTTTGTTTTCACTTATTTCAAGATTTTCTTGTCATTTTCTTTGTTATTTGTTCTTTGATCAACTGGTATTTCAAAATCGTGTTGCTTATTTGCCACATATTTGCAAATTTTTCTGTTTTCTTTTGTAATTCATGTCTAGTTTCACACTATTTTGTCAAGAAAAAATTCTTACTATAATTTCAGTATTCTTAAATTTCTTAAGACTTGCTTTGTAGTCTAAAATGTGATTTATCCTGAAGAATGTTCCATGTATGCTTAAGAAAAATGTGTATTCTGCTGTTTGGGGATGAAGTGTTCTGTATATGTGTAATGGTCTGCAGTGTTTTTCAAGTTTGCTGCTTCCTCATTGATCTTCTATCTGGTTGTTCCATCCATTATTAAAGTAGAGTATTGAAATCTCCTACTATTGTTGTATTATTCAGGATTCTCCAGAGGAACAGAGTCAATAGGAGATATCTATATGTCTGTCTGTCTGTCTGTCTATCTAAAAGGGAATATTTTAGGGAGAACTGGCTCAGAAAATTATATAGGCAAAGTCCCATAATAGTCTATTTGGAGAATGGTAGAATCTAGTAGATGACTCCTAGAGAAGCTGGTAGTGTAGCTCCCAGGGAAGGCAGTGATGTGGCTCAGTCCAAGTCCAAAAATTTCAAAACCAGGAAAACTGACAATGTAGCTTGCCCCCAGTCTGTTCTGAAGCCAGATACACAAAAGCTACTGCAAAGTTGCTGACCTGGAGCCCAAAGGCCCAAGAACAGAGTCTGATCCAAGGCAGGCTGAATGCTGCCCTTCTTCCTGCTTTGTTCTGACCACATCCCCAGCTGATGGGATGGTGGGCAAGTCTTCCTCTCCTAATCCACTGACCCCCATCAGTCTGCTCTGAAAACACCCTCAAGGCACATCCAGAAACAGTGCTTCCCCAGCTGCCTAGGCATCCCTCACCCCTCTCAAATTGATAGCTAATTCTAACCATCCCAATTATTGTCTTACTGTTAATTTCACCCTTTAATTCTGTTATTTTTTTTTTCAGTTGTTCAGATGCTATTTGCTTATTGATAATTGTTATATCTTTCTGGTGCTTTGACATGATCATCATTTATAATGTCCTCTTTTATTTCTTGTGTCCTGTTTTTAATTCAAAGTATGTTTTGTGTATTATAAGTACAGTAACTGCTGCATTATTTTGATTGCCATTGGCATGGAATATCTTTTTCTACTCTTTTGCTTTTATCTTACATGTCTTTACATCTAAAGTGAGTCTTTTTCTACTCTTTTGCTTTTATCTTACATGTCTTTACATCTAAAGTGAGCTTCTCATATACAGTATATAGTTGAATTTTGATTGTTTTGCTTCAGTCCATTCTAACACTCGTTTATTGAATGAGGAGTTTAATCAATTTACATTTGAAGTAATCCATGATAGGGAAAGAACTGCTGCTGTTTTGCTAATGTTTCATAAATTTCTTGCAGTTCATGTGTCTCTGTTTTCTTTTTCACTGCTAGCTTTGTATTTTGCTTATTTTTTGCAGTGATACACTTTCATTTATTTTGTACTTTCTTTTGTCTAGTATTATAGATATATTCTTTGTAGTTATCATGAATAGTATATAAAACATATTGGAGTTATAACAATCTACTTTAAAGTGATAACCACATAACTTTAATTGAATACAAAATCTCTACTTCTTGATACTACACTCTGTAATGTATTATCAACATCACAAATTATGTTTTTTAATATTTTGTACTTATTTACATAGTTTTAAAGTTACCATTATTTTATGGTATTATCTTTCCCCATTTTATAACAGATTTAATAGTACATCACATTACAATATTATAGAATTTTTTATTTACCCTTATTTTTACCTTCACAAGAAACCTTTACATTAATTCTTCTATTCTATGAACATGGATATTATTCTATTAATTGGTGTCCCCCGAAATACTTTCATTAATGTTTTATAATTTTCATTATAGAGATTTTTCACTTCATTGGTTAAGTTTATTCCTAGGTATCTTATTTATTTATTTTTTGTAGCTGTTATAAATGAGTTTTTATGTTTTTAAGTTATTAAAACATATTAAGTTTTTAGGTTTTAAGTTATTAATGGTAGATAGAAATTTGACTAATTTTTGTATGCTAGTCTTGTAATATGCTATTTTGCTGAAGTTGAATGCATATTTTAAATCAATTTGAGCATATTATCCTATTCTTTACTGGGTATAAGGACAGAGTATGCTGATAATATTATATGGATTTTATTATATTTAACTTGTAGCTTTTAGAATTTTCTCTTTGTCTTTGAATTAAAAGAAAATATTTTCAGTTGGCATACAATAATTTTACATATTTATGCGGTACAGAGTGCTATTTTGATACGTGTATACAATGTGTAATGATTATATCATGTAATTGACACATCCATCACCTCAAATATTTATCGTTTCTTTGTGTTGAGAACATTTAATATCTTCTTCTCTACCTATTTGAAAATAAACAAGTTATTATTAATTATAGTCACCCTATCATTCTATAGAACCAAATAACTTATTTTTCTTATCTAGCTATATTTTCTATTCATTAGTCAACTTTTTCCTGTCCTTAACCTCTCTTCTACCTTTTCATTCTCTAGTAACCTGTTCATAATTCTGCTCTATCTCAATAGTACAGCTTGACTACTACAACATTGTTGACAATAGCCAAGATATGGAATCTGCCCATGTGTCCATCAATAGATAAATAAAGAAAATGTGGTATATAAACACAATAGTCAACAATAAAAGTAGAATTAAGTCCTGTCATTTATAGAAACATGAATATGTCTAAAGGGCATTAAGCTAAGCGAAATTTAAGATAGCCTCAGAAGAGCATATACTACATGTTCTCCCTCATTTGTGGGAGAAAAAATGTGTTTTTAACTTTTAACTTTTGTTTGATGATAATGTGGTGTACAGAGGCTTTATTTTTTGTTTAAATCTGAATTGGAGAATGTTGAACTTCCTGTATGTCCACCTCCTAAATTTTGGGAAGTATTAATTTTTATTTTGTTTAATAGGTTTTCTGTTCATTTCTCCATCTCTTTTCCCCTTCACTCCTATAATCCAAATATTTGTTTACTTAATGATGTTCTCTAAGTCCTGTAGCCCTTTATTTTCTTCTGATTAGATTATTTCCAAAACCTGTCTTTAAGTTCAGAAATTCTTTCTTCTGCTTGACATAGTCTATTATTAATGCTCTCTACTATATTTTTTATTTCTTTCATTGAATTATTCAACCTTAAGATTTAAGTTTGGCAGTTTTTTAAACTGAATCTATCTTTTGGTTGAATTTCTCATTCAGGATTTCTGAATTCATCAAATTGTTTGTCTTTATTCTCTTGTATCATGCCAAGTTTCCTTAACATTAATATTTCATTTTCCTATATAGGCATTTCATAAACATTCTTTTCTTTGGGATCTGTTATTGGAAACGTTTTGTGTCCTTTTGCAAGCATCATGTTTCCTTGATTTTTTTTTATGTTTATGTTGTCTCTGGGTTGATATCATCACATTTAGTAGAAAAATCATTTTTTCCAATTTTATGTTTTAGCTTTTGTAAGGAGACATTTTTTCTTGTGGGTGAGTTCTAGGCTATAAACTGGGTGTGGTGGATTGGCTTTGGTTCTGGATGGATTCTGTGGCATGGTTACCATGCAGTTTTTTCACCTGTAATCCTTTTCAGTGATGTTTACAATTGCCACTGTAGCGTAAGATGTGGGAGTTGGTAATGGTGGTGGGTGTGGTTTTGCTGGGGGTAGAGGTACTGGATTTGATTTTGGATTGGGTATTTGGGGGCACATTGTGCTAACAGGCTGTGTGGCAGGATTTCTGGAGGGTTGGGCCACCTCTAGACTGGTTATCAGGTGAGGTGCGGCACACACAGAAGTTAGTCTCTTGTTATGGGGTGAAAAGGGGAAGTGTTACCTTCCTTCAAGTCTAGTAAAGAATCTCTAATATAGAATAAACTTGTTTGTGACAAGAGGATTCCAAATAGTGGAGGTTCTTCAAGAAACCAATTGCACTATTTTTATTATGTTGTGGTTCTCTGAGGAAAACATGAACTTGGATAGTGTACACAGAGAACTTTGAGAAGATTAGTTTATATGCAGTTTAACTAAGTGGTTTAAACATAAAAAAAAAAAAAACCTGTTAAGCATAGTTCACTTAAATATTTAAACCACAAAGGAAAACATAGGTCACCTTAATTGTATTCCTGAGATATTGGTGTTAAGTTGCTTCAGAGAATTTTACCTATATCTTATTTGTTCACAGAGGTACAAATTATTTTTTGAGTTGGGTTGATAAGTTTAGATTCACCTTGACCTGTCCTTTAGCAGAGTCTGGACATACTGCTTCAAGGTTTCAGTGAACTGCTTACTTATAAACTTTTGATAACTTCTTTAAATAAATTGAATATCCTTTTTTGACCCTTGCACTCATACTACTATCTGGAAGAGGGACAGAGTGCTTTTAGAATTCTGTTTGGCCACCTTATTCTGAGAATCTAGTTCTCTGACCCTCCTACATTCTCTCAATAACTGGGAGGGATGTGGATGTCTATATGATCTATTCTTAGAGAAAATTTAGACCATGTTTCTTCTTTGGAGACCACTAAATGGAAGTCCCCTTACTGTCCTGCTGGCTTCCTAAATATCAGTGTTCATGCTGTGTGTGGGCTGATCAGAGCTTTCATACACCTACAGTTCTATGCTAAAAATAAGACAAGATCATTTGTTTCCTAGGCAACTATTTCGTGGAACATGTATAGTTCTCTTTTGAAGGTACCTTAAATGATAAAATTTTAATGTGTTCACTTGAAAAAAATAACAATCTATAAATCATATGCTTTAGCATGCATAGATTACTGTTGGCAACTAAACTTTGTCCAAATTCGAACTTGTAACCAAGGAGGGCCAAGTGTTCTTTCCTGTAAGAAGTCTACATAGAAGATAAAAAAGATAGTAGGGCATAAGAATAGAAAGAAGAAAGGAACAAAGAAGGGAGAAAAGGAATAAAAAACGGAAAGAGGAAGGGAGAAAGGAAAAACCTGTAAGGAATACTTAAACTGTAGCATTATTATGCAAATTAAAGCAAATGGTTAGCCAGATGCTTGCTACTTATTATAATGGTCAATAAATTATAACATTATTTTTTATTTTGTTAAACTGAAAACAATTATTTCTGTGTAACATACTTGGAGAGGAACTCAAATGTTAAATGTCGTATAAACATTGGCTGTATTATGACATATTATGTTATAATTAGGCCTAAAACGTCAGTAAGGGTAGGATATTGGTACAGTGAGAAAGATAAATCTTTTCTTTGGCTTAAAATGATACTAGTATGTAGAGATGTACTGTCTGGGTGAATTAGACCCATAGCAGTCAACCATTTTTATGTAGATGGCTTTATATAAATATTTTATATGCATTAACTCATTACATTCTAACAACCTTAGAAGAAAGATGTCATTGTTGATATTTTCAATATATGAAACAGATGTTCAGAGATTTTTAAGTGATCGACTAAAAATCTTGTGTAGTTGATAAGTCTAGGATGTAAAATTCAAATTCTGTTCAGATTCATACATTAACCCAAAGGTCTTCTGTTTTGCCTTTTTTCTAGAGAATTTTATCTATCATTTCCTTAAAAACAATATCAGTATCTGATATTCTAACCATGAGCCAGATGCAAGTAAAAATTATAAATTATTTTAGTACTATTTTCCCATTCATTGCTTAGTAAGTAATTAATACAATTTAACAAATTGATTTCATAGTGACTCATGGTGTTATTACTCCAAACCTGAACCTTTCCTGGACTTCTACAGATGCCTAAGAAGCATCACTTCTGCAAAGTAATTTCCCTGAGAACTATAACAAAGAACAAGATCCTTCCCCCCCTTTTTTCTCCATCTTAAGTCTCTTAAAAAACACTTAGAAATTGATAAACTGAAACAAATATCACCCTTTAGCGAAATCACACTCAATATATTATACTAGTTGTATAAAAACTGTAAAAAATATTATTTAGTTTGCATTAAGTTTTCTTATTTTGATATTCTTGCACATTTTAGAGAAAAAAACTTATAAATTTTAATTGTCTCATTCATTTGTTTTTAATGTTCAAAACATAGTTTTTCTTGTCAGTTGAAAGCATATTTTCCTTTACCTTTTCTAGAGTTGGGTGTAATAATCCTATAGGTCGGTGACATTCCATGTGCTTTTATATAATGACTGGCTTTTATAGAAGGAGTCAACTGGTTCAATTTTTCCAGTTTTCTCCCTTACACAACAGAGTAAATGTCTCAGTTGCCTTTGTCAGTTTGGACCCCCACTATTATAGACATGCTGATGAATACAGGTTTCAGTTGATAGCTTCTGAAACAGAATATCCTTTTGCTGAAAACAGATTGAATATTTACATCTAATGTAACAGTGTATTGACCATTCTACAATGTGTGAGATACTGTGAGGCCAAACACAGATCAAAAGAGAGAAACTGGAAAGAATTATACACTTTTGTTACTCACAGTTGCCTAGGGAGAGCACAGCAAGCTGTGAAGGATCACTTGGAGAAATGTGTATGTGTATATATATGCACACATGTATATATAAAAGTTCTTTGTTTTATTTAAATTCTTAGAGCTACTTCTCCATTCTTGTAAAAAATAACCCATATTGTTAAAGGATACAAAGATGACCAACCTTATTCTTCTTTTTTCCTACTACTGGGATTGAGCCAGCCAAGCCAATGTCCAAGCCATCTTCCACAAATAAGTTATTTCCTCCTTTTCTTTTATTGTTGGGGATTCATTGAGGGTACAAAGAACCATTTGTATTTGATTGCATTTGTTAGGCAAAGTCCCTCTTATAATTGTGTCCTGCCACCCAAAAGTGTGTCGCACACTGTCACTCATCCCCCAACCCCTCCCTCCTTTCCCCGCTTTCTGTTCTCCCCTTTCCTTACCTCCCTCCCTCCTTCCCCTCTCTCAGCTCTCACACTCTTCGTATTGACCTGGATATAAGTGGAACACATTATTCTTATTTCCTCCTTTGTGCACATATAATCATCTCTCTTCCCTTCCCAAGTATCATTTTCCTGTTCCATCAGAAGGCAAGGAAGAATTTTCTGAAAAATGTCATGTCACTCTGATCTACTAGTTATATCCATAATTTATTATTCTATACTATTTGGGTGACTCTGCATGTTTCACAATCTACATATTACAGTCTTGCTTAGAATAAATGTGCAATGAAGGTTTATTATGGAATAAATGTTTGTTGAATGATTTCAAATCTACTTCACAAAAGTGCCCTATGGAAACTAATCATGAATACTTTGAGAGTAAATACTGTAACTCTGTGGCTCATCACTTACCACACACCTCAGGCCAGGACTGCATGGATTATGGTGATGCCATTTATTTAACTGTTTTGGATTCTGGGAGATATAATAATCATATATTAGTAATATATTAATATAACTATATATGTCATTTAGTTAATGACATAATATATAATATGCATGATAATATATTACCCAGAGTCAATTGTTTTGGATTCTGGGTGATATAATAATACTAATAATAGCATATTGATAATACATATAGTCACTGATGTAACATATAATATATATAATAATATATTAGCTGGAGTCATGCTATTTGTCATTATGGAGTTCAGTCTAACAGGAGAAAAATACATTAATAAATAACAAGTATTTATTTCATTTCAATCAGAAAAAGAGTTGCAAAGTAACAAACTGTAATTAAAGTAGATTAATTATAGAGTTATAATTTTCATGATAAAATAGTAGTTTAAACTGAGACCTGAAGGATGAGTAAGAATGTTAGTAAATATTTTACCCTGAATTCAGTATTGTTCACCAGATTCCTAAGTGTGATTTTAATTACCTACTGACATTCACATTATCATTTACTAGGTAAACCTGTCTGGGATATAAGATGGTTTTTAAATTTAAAATAAAAAGTGACTCAGAGAAAACTAGAATGTTGTACCTAACACAATACAAGAAATCTAAATTCCCATTTATTTCCAAAAAGCTTTCTACCAAAGACTGAAAGTAATTATGCACTTACCTCATTTTGTGGTTAAATAGAAAGGAACTTTGAGAAAGTTGCAAAGTCCATATTAGTATGGTATCGATGGCTGTACTATGATAGTTCTCAAGTTGTTAGGTATATATTTAACATTGCTTTTTAAACAAATAGTTGATAATGTGCATTTTATTGCACGTGGTTCCAATATGAATATGAACACATGCATTGCAATTAGTTACATTATAGGTACTAACGTGGGCTAGAGTATAACAAGCATCATACGTGTCCTGTAGGGACTGTTTTGATATTCTCATAAGAAAAGGAATGCAAAGGATCTATGAAAAGGATAAAACAGTAGGCAAATAACTCTTTATATTTATGACATTCTTTTCCATTTTTTCTGATTATTTAAATGTACAAATATACATATTATTTAAATATATAATGTTATTTAAATGTGCAAATATACATTTAAATAATGTAAGAATGTTGCAAGAGAATATCTTAATGAAGGATCAAAGTTAACATAAAGAAGAAAGAAAGAAATACAATTCAAATAAGATTAATAATTAAAAAATAAACCCCGATCAATCAATCAGCAATAGATAACTTTAAGGAATGCATTAAAGTCATAAATAGCAGAGTAAAATCATAGCACAAAAATGTGAATTACTTATCCCACTAGCCTAAAAAGTTAAAAATGATATCGTATTGCACAGACTGAGTAAGGTCTGTTTGAAGAATCTGGGAGCATTTAAATTGGGTGCGTAAATATTGAGAATTGAAACATCTTCTTGCTGTATTTTTCCCTTGACCAATATAAAGTGACCATCTTTGTCTTTTTTGACTTTAGTTGCTTTAAATCCATATGTATCTGAAAATAAGATTGCAACTCCTTTTCTTCTGAATTCCGTTTGCCTGAAAAATTGTCTTCCAACCCTTAACTTGGAGTTTTAATTTGTCTTTTGAAGCTAGGTGTGTTTCCTGCAAACAGGAAATGAATGGCTTGGGTTTTTTAATGCAGTCAGCTCTTTAGTGGGGAATTCAAGCCATTAACATTTATTGAGATAATTGGTAAGTGTGGTAGTGTTCTATTCATCTTATTTTGTGAGAGTCCGTTGCTTAGTTTTATCGTTTGCATCAGTGTGGAAGTTAGGTTCTGTCCTTTAATTTGTGAGTTCTTACTTTGCTGTTGATCCATTATGATGGTCAGTGTGTAGAACAGGTTGAAGTATTTCCTGTAGAGCTGGTCTTGTGGTGGTGAATTTCCTCAATGTTTGTATATCAGTAAATGATTTGATTTCTCCATCAATTTTAAAGCTTAACTTTGCAGGATCTAGAATTCTGGGCTGGAGATTGTTCTGTTTAAGTAGATTAAAGGTAGATGACCATTGTCTTCTTGCTTGGAAAGTTTCATTAGAGAAGTCTGCAGTCACCCTGATAGATGTGCCCCTGTAGGTCAACTGGTGCTTACTCCTGGCAGCTTGAAGAAACTTTTCTTTTGTCTTGACTTTGGACAGGTTCATCTCAATGTGTCTTGGGGAAACTCAGTTAGAGTTGAGGTGACCTGGAGTCCGATATCCTTGTGAAAGGAGAGTGTCAGAATCTTTTGTGATATTTGGGAAATTTTCATTTATAATATTCTCTAGTATGACTTCCATTCCCCTGGGGCATTCTTCTTCCCCTTCTGGGATACCTATAACTTGTATGTTTGAACGCTTCATAAAGTCCCATAATTCTGTCAGTGAACGTTCTGCTTTCTCTCTCTTTTTTTCTGCCTCTTTAACTATCTGAGTTATCTCAAAAGCTTTGTCCTTTGCCTCTCAGATTCTTTCTTCTGCATGGTCTAATCCATTGTTGATGCTTTCTGTGCATTTTTTTTACAAAGATGTATTCCTTTTTTTTTCATTCCTGAACATAAGTTTAATCTTACTTTTTTTTTTTTTTTTTATTGTTGGGGATTCATTGAGGGTACAAGAAACCAGGTTACACTGGTTGCATTTCTTGGGTAAAGTCCCTCTTAAAATCGTGTTTTGCCCCCAAAAGGTGTGGCACACACCCAGACCCCACTCCCCTCGCTCCTTCCCTCTCTCTGCTCTTCCTTTCCCCACCCC
>CAUYRH010059506.1:0-10868 GCA_963574655.1 Perodicticus potto | reverse complement strand
GCGCCTGTAGTCCCAGCTACTTGGGAGGCGGAGGCAGGAGACTCGCTTGAGCCCAGGAATTGGAGGTTGCTGTGAGCTGTGATGCCACAGCACTCTATCCAGGGTGACAGCTTGAGGCTCTGTCTCAAAAAAAAAAAAAGTGACTCCTTTCAAAACAGCAACGCAACCGGAAAGATACGTAGGAATAAACCCAGCAAGAGATGTGCCTGAATTTTATGGAGAAATTTATAAAGCATTACGGAGGAAAATAAAACGAAGAACTGGCAAGACAGAGGGTGTTGGGAACTGAGAATGAGGGAGACAAGGAAGGTGACAGCCCCCCTCACATGCTGGGTGGACTCTGCGTGGGCCGAGATAAAAGCCGATGGAAAAACAAAGAATGATTTGCATCCTGATTGCATAGCGCATGAGTAAGATTTTCTTTCTGGCAATGGGCTGTCCTTCCGTGCCCACTTATTAAAGCGCAGTTAATGCACCGCTATTTTGTCACCAGCTTTTTCCCTGTTTAACAGTATTGTATGAATATCTCCCCTATCATTAAATGGGGGTTGATTAAAAAACCGTACAGAGCAGGGGTGGCGCCTGTGGCTCAAAGGAGTAGGGCGCCGGCCCCGTATACCGGAGGTGGTGGGTTCAAACCTGGTCCCAGCCAAAAAAAAAAAAAAAAAAAAAAGCACCATAAAGAGCACAGACAGACAAGCCTGGGTATTTCCTCTATTTTGGCTGATGAGGGGGACGCTGAGGCGTGAGGGAGGAAGTATGGTCACCTGGAACTTATGACAGACCACCAAGTTCTCTCGAGGCCCCCAGGATGTGGAATTTGTTTCCTCCATCTGGCAGAGGGGAGGATGGGTGCTGAGGTTTCCAGCTGCTCAGTCACAGGGCAGGGCCTGGAACCTGGGTCTCTGGGGTCTTGGCTGTGTGCTCCCTCCCAGAGTTGAGGGCGGGGCACCCCATGCTTGTCTTTTTGTGTGTCCCTTGGCACCTGGGACAGGGCTGTGTACGAGGACACCCATCCAGTCATCAACATGGGCTGGGAGCCCACCCTGCCCGGCATTGTGGCAGAGCTTGGGAGCAGCAGTGAACGAAACCAAAATCCTGCCTCACATACAGCATTTCCTCGCCTCCTCCCTACTTCTCCAGCTCTTGGTGGCTCCTGGCATTCCACGGCAGCATCATTCTCATCTCCGCCTCTTCCTGTGGCCTCCTGCCCCGAGTTTCTATGTCCCAAATCTCCCTCTTCTTCCTCTTAGAAGGCTCCTGTCATGGGATTTAGGGCCCACCCTTAATCTAGGATAAACTCATCTCCAAATCCTTAACTTAATTACGTTGTTGAAGACCTTATTTCCAAATAAGGTGGAATCACAGGTACCAGGACTTAGACATAATCCTTTTCGGGGACACAATTCGACTCACTACACTAACCCACATTCTAGTGGAGGAAAATGGACAGCAAATAAATACATAGCATGTGACACGGTCTCCAGTGCTGTGTTTAATGGGGAGAAAGAGGGGGGAAAAGATGGAATCTGTGGGGGTGGGCGCTGAACGGGGCTTTTGGGGAAGGCATCACTGCAAAGGTAACATTTGAGCGAAGACATGAACGTGGACGTGGAAAAAGCCAAGCAGGCGTCTGCATGAAAACTGTCCCTGGGAGAGTAAATGGCAAGTGTAAAAGACGGAAGGAGGGGGTCAGCCTGCAAAGGATCCGGGCTGGGGAAGAGAAGGAAGAGGGAAGTCCAAGCCGTGGAGGGACCTAGGGCATAGAGGGCCTCTGAGTGAAACAGAAGCCCTTGGGTGGAGGGTTTTGAGCAGAGAGGTTCGTGTAGCAGTGAGAAGGCAACTGCAACACGCAAGGTGGGAGAGGCTGACTTGGGCCAGGCAGCGGCAGTGGAGGTGGGGAGGATGAGGGGGATTCTGGGCACATTTTAAAGGGAAGGTCAACAGGATTTCCTGACCAATGTGGTGCGTAATAAGAAGAGAGGAACCCCAGATAACAGCAAGGTGTTTTGGTCTGAGCTGTTACAAGGATGGAGTTGCCAAGTACGAGAGTTGGAGAAGGTTGCAGGTGGGGCAGAATTATGAGAAAGGAGTAGGAATGGGGTCTTGGACCTGTTGAGTTTGAGATGTCAGTTAAGAAGAGAGGACGGTTCGATGGTTGGATATTTGAGACTGGAGTTGGGGCAAGGTCTGAGCTGCAGATATGAATTTGGGAGGTGGCAACCTTGAGAGTGGCTAGGGTCACAGAGGGAGTGAATGTGAACAGAGAAGAGGCCCAAGGACTGACCTTTGCAAAGCATAGATCAACATTAAGAGGGAGAAGAAGGGACCCAAAAAGAAGGTTGAAAGGCATGACTAGTGAGGAGGGAGGAAGAAAATCAGGGGAGGGTGGGGTCTTGGGGACCAAGTGGAGAGTGATTTTAGAAGGAGATGGGGGTCAATTATGTCCCACGCTGCTGCCAGGACAAGGAAGACGGGCACCGAGGTGTGGCTCTTAGTGCCTTAGATGTCTTTGGTGTCCTTGGCAAGAGCAGTCCCAAGGAGATAATGGACTAAAGCAAAGTGGGAGAAGGGAGGGTGGAGCAGCCCACAGAGACAGCTCCTCACAAGGGTCTGCTGTAAAGTGGGAGGGATCGGAGGAGTGCTGGTGGAGACAGCGGAGTCAAGAGCTGCTTTATAACTTTCTAGAAAGAGAGAAATGACACCATGTTTGTATGCTGAGGGCAATGATTCCATGGAGAGGGGAAACTGGTGACACAGGATACAGTAGAGGAGATCTCCCCAGTGACTCCGTGCTCCTGGCACTAGAGAAGATGGGACCTGGGGTACAGGGATGGTCCCTCTCAGTAATTCGAAGCAAGGTGGAGGGTGTGGGGGCAAGTATTAGGAAGTGGGTCCACAGGGAGGCAGGAGCTGGCCGGAGATCGCTTACAATTCCTTGTGCTTTCTTTGTAAACGCAGGTGAGGGTTGTTCAGCTGAAGGTGGGGCTAGAGGAGGAAGAGGGGCAGGAGGTGGAAGGAGAAGGCAGGGCTGGGAGAGAGGCAGAGTGGATGCACCAGGGAAAATAAATAAAGCAATTGCAGGGCCCAGTGGAGAGCAGTTTGCTGTGTGCTGGTTGAAATAATAAGTGAATTAATTAATGGAGGTCGAGCTCCAAGAGGGCACCTCCATGCCATGCTGGGTTTCTAGTCCCTAGCGCAGAGCCTGGCCTCTAAGACATATTTGTCATGACCGAGTGAATGAATGCACACGTGACTAGCGCAAGGAAGGGTTGTCCGGCCTGGCTGCGGGTGTTTGTCTCTTGGCCACCATAATTTTCCCTTGGAAGGCAGAGAGAGACCCCGGGCAGCTGTAGGAGCCCCAGCACCAGCCATATTGCTGGAAGTTAATTAACTCCGGGGTGTTTTTCCCTTCTTTTCTCAGCTGTGGAAAGTATGTCTTTGTTCCTGACAACCTCAATTAGCTCCTGCTCCTCCTGAGCCTTCCCGCCCCCACTCAAAGCTGGTGCTGTGGTCACCGTCCTGTTTCTGGGCAAGCCTGGTTTCCCCTGCAGCCTCCTTGCCTTCTCTGATGCACTTCCTGCATTGGGTGTGCCCAAGGACAGGGCAAGACAGTGCCACGAGCTCTCCCAGCCAACCCTGCTGACCTGTGGTCTGGACCGTGAGAGGCTGACCTGGACTCACTGCAAAGCCCAGGCACCCTGTCCTGCCCACTCCTACCACTGGCCTCTTCTGCCAAGTCAGCCAGGCCCCACCTGGGCCTCTGTTTCTTCCACGCCTTGGGTAGTGATTCCTGTCCCATCCAGAAATGGAGACGTGGACCCCAGGAGAGTTCTAGGACTGTGGCCCCGGCACCAGTAGTGTATAAAGCTCCTCAGGTGTTTTTATGAATTTGTGTCATCCTTATGCAGGGGTCATGCCGTATGGTTCCAATTTTAGTATACATGTGGCCAAAGCGAGCCCTCACCAGGTGTTTTCAAAACATAGCCAAGATTGAGAACCACTTCTCCCTCCATAAAACCAGACGAATAATTCCTTTTGCATTATGAAGGCATCAAACAAAGAGCAGCTAGCATTTATTGAGCAGCTAGTATGCGCTCCACACTTTATATCTTCTTTAACCTCAGCAACAGTCCTATGAAGTGGGTGTCATTCGTCCTATTTAACAGATGGGAAAGGAAACAAGCTCCATGATGTGAGTGAACTTTCCCTGGCGCACTCAGCTGCAAGCGGGCAGAGTGAGGGTTTGAGCCCCGGTCCCTGTGACTACAAGGCAGCCTACTGTCTGCACCTGGCATGGGTGCGGCTTTCTTCCTAGGGGCTACTTTATTTCTCATCTATCAACTATATGGATAATGATAATCCCAGGCAAGAGAAGTGAAGTGGTTTTCCTACTAGGTCACAGACACTGTCATAGGGAGGGGGGTTACATAGTACAGTCAGCCCCACCTGGAAGGTCTGGGGAGGGTGTTGTGAGGGAGAAGAGGGTGCATTTGAACTGAGAGTTTAGGGCTGCTGAAGGCCTCTGAGGGGAGAAATGATGAGACAAGAGCAGGAGAATCTAATCAAAGCAGATGAACAGGAGGTGGGGAGACCAGTTCGGAGGCTACTGCAATGGTCCAGGCAGGGAGAAATGAACAGGCAAGAGACCAGCTGCCCATAGACAGCAAAGGCATTCAGGGTAGCCCTCTGCACCCAGCTGCCTTCCTGCTGGAAAGCTCAGTCTGTCGCACAAGGCAGCCGGAAGCTCACTCCGGGAGTCTCATCTGGAGACGGCTGCATTTCATTATAATTTGAGTCTTTCTTGGGCCTCATCAAAGGTTATGAGTGTCTTGAAAGAGAGAAGCATCTCTTTCCTCAGGTGAGGGGAAAACTCGCCAGAGCTTTCTCTTCTAATATAAACTAGACAAGGAGATGCAGCTGAACTTGGCAGAGCCTACCGGAGAACGCTAATAGACTAGATAAGACGAGGATTATGGAGAGAGACAGCTCCAGAGGGCGGTAGGGCAGGGAGAGAAAGGGGCCCCAGGATTGCCAGCCCCAGGTGGGCTAACCAGGAGGGGGCCAAGATCGGTGTCAGCAGAGGCAGCTCCAGGGCCTGAAGGGACTCAGCTCCTCATCCTGCTAGAAGCTTCTCTGTCTGAATACCAGAAAGATAAGACTCCAAGAGATAAGACCTCTCCCCTCAGCATCCTTCTGGTTGGTTTCCAGGGATCCCATTAATTATGGAGGCTCAGGGACTGGAATGGAATTCATGGCGTTTCCTGCATGGGGCTCTCAGTGGAGGAGGATGGAAGTGACCTAGAAACATGCAGCCAGAGGGGAAAAAATAACCCACTGAAGGTCTGACACTCCCACCAAAGGGTCGGGGGCTATCATGTGTACTTGCATGTTTCACAATAATCTCCCAAGCAGTTAGTTGGCCCGTGGAGCATTTGACTGAGAACAAGGTATTTTCCTTCTTAAAAATCAGTTTATTTTCCTTTTGCCTTTAATAAAAACCAACGCCGGTGTCTGACTCACAGTCTCAAAACAGACTTCACTGGTTATAGAGGCCGGGATTTCAGCGGTGACACAGGCTGGAACTGTTCTCGAATAGGAAATCGAAGCTAGGGAGACGAAGGAGGGGAGAGGGAAGAGGGGAGGGAGAGGCAGAGCACGAAAGAAAAGCAGAATTAACGCCGAGCAGAGGGAGGGTTTCACGAAGCTCCCCAGGTGCCCCACGGGGTTCCAGGTCCCCTCCAGCAGCACATTCGTCCCCTGTCAGCCAGCCCTCTGACCAGGGGGCTGCTCATCCCAGCTTGGGAGAGAAGCCTCCTGTGTCAGAGGCCCCTGAATCTTAAGGAGATACCCTGTCATGCTGCGTCTGTGGCTGTCACCTCCCCGGGGAAGGCACGATCACTCTGAGTTGATACAGTGGTTACCAGGCTGCTGGCCACCAGGGCTGGGAGATGGGCCAGAGGTGGCTTCTAAGAGATGTCCCCTGCCTGTCCGTCTGTTTTTCTTTTCTTTCCAATTTCTGGCTCATTTTATCTCACGTCTCTCTCATTCTTTGTATCCATCTCCTTTCTCTGTCTGAATCTCTTTTACTTTCTTCAGAAAAATGGCTGAACTTGTTGAGCCCAAGATCAAACGCGTCCACGGGCTGAGTGTGTGAGAAGAGAATCCTGCTTCAACATCTGGCGTTCTCTGCGACACAGCAGGTTCCCTGTGGGGAGGCAGGGCAGGGAGGCTGCAGCGGGGGTTGGGGAGAGTCTGTGCAAACTGCATCATGATCCTGGCCTGGTATCAGGGGATAGGAGGGCTAAGCAGGGCAGGGGAAGGGAAATCTGATACGGGCCAGATGCATGCACTGAGCAGGGGACCAGGGCATTCTCGGATAAAGAGAGAGGAGGCAGATCTGTTGAGGGTCACCTTGTCCCCGTGGAGTCAGGGGACACAGAAGCTGCTGCCTGACACTGGGCACCAGTTTCCTCTGTACTTTGCAGGAAGTGGAATGAAGCATTTGGGGGTGGGGGGAGGTGGTGGTGAGGGACAAGGACAAAAAGCCCCCGAAATAGGGGCTTACGAATGTCATTTCCCTGATTCCTCTCAACAGCCCTGAGGAACAGGGGTGTTATTCTGGTCTTAAGACGCGTGAAGTCACACAGGCCAGGAATGTGTCCAATGCCCCCGGTTGGGAGGAGTGGGCAGCTCCCCAGCCTGTGCTTTTTCTAGTCGTGTTTATTCTTGTAGCAGATGGAAACTTAGCTCATGGCAGGTTCACAGTAAAGGCAATCAGTTGAGGATGGCCTTGGTCTGAGCCCAAAGATGGGGATGAGGGAGGGAAGGGGGAGGGCATCTGAGCCTCCTGGAGGGAACTGTTCTCCAGAGTTTGCCTTTTAGAGGCAGGTTGAGAAGGTGGCGCCCTGTGCCTCATCTGTTTTGAGAGATGGAAACATTCTGTTGCCCTGAAGAAAGGGGAAGGAAGGATGGAAAGAGAAAGAGACAGAGACGGGCAGGGAGAGAGAGAGAGAAAGACGGAGATAAATAGAGAGAAGCAGTCTTCCCTGTGTGCCCCTCCTCTCCTCCCTAGCCCTGGGCCTGCAGGTGGCCAGGGAGGACGGGACACTCATCACGCCTGCCGGGTGCCTGTGCTGGGCGAGGTCACAGAGGAGCTCTCTCTTCACCTTCATCACAGTGACCCCAGCCCTATTTTACAGAGAAGTAAACTGAGGCAAGGAGCGCTTACGTGATTTGCTCAGTTAGTAAGAGGCAGAACCAGGGTCCTCACACATAGCCACCCCTGGAGCATTTTCCGTGGCCTTCTTTCTCTCTTCCCCCATTCCCATCCCAACCTCTAGACCAAGGACAGAGCTGACCTGCCCACAGCAAGGTACCAGGAGAAGTGGCCGGACACCAGGCATGTTGCAAGACATACTTCTTATATGAACCAAGACCCCACACATGACTGCGACACATCCACGGAATATATGCAGCACCTACCATGTGGTTCAGCCATGAGCCCCTGAGGGAGAACCCACACGTGGCTCATGTGCGTACCTAACGCCCCCTCCACTGGGGAATGCCATCATAAGTGTGGAACTCTGGGCTGAGCTCCTGATCCCCCGCACTGCTTATTTAACCCATGACTGCTATGTGGCTTTCACCTGTTCATTCACTCGGCGGGGACTTTGAAATGATCACTGAGCTACGTCTCCCACCGCACCTTGCCCTGTGCACACCACTTCGGTGGATGCTGACCTGACACAAAGGTAAGCCAACAACCACAGGACGCCACGGCACACCTGCAGCATGGCTCTATTCACCTTTCACAGTGTTCAAAATTTGGGAACCAATTTTTCAAAAATCCAGAGAGTCAGATATAAATCAGAAGGTGCCATACACATCTCCTGGGTGCCAACTCCCACGGGGCTCTGCCGGCTGGCGCTGGGCAGGGTGCCCTCCCGGGCTGGGTGGGGCTCTCCCAGTTCACTGTGAATCTGCCTCTGTCCGTGGTTCTCACTCCCACTGCCCCAGCCTCACCCCTACATGCCCAGGGGTTTGGAAGCTGGATCTGCCATGTGCCTGTGCCCCCATAACACATTCTTTCTGGTTCTTGACAAATACTCAGTGATCTCCCAGCTCAGGAGAGGATGGAGCAACCTGCTACAAGTGAGGAAGCCTTAATCTGGGTCCATGCCAGGCTGCCCGTCTGCAGGTGACAGATGATATATTTCTCCATCCAAGGGACACTCAGACTGGACACATAAACTGGTCAGGGTGGTACATGGAGTCCCCATCATCTGCTCCTGAACTGCCAGGAGAAGCCTGTCACCTGTCTGTCATGTACAGTGACTCAGGCTGGGCCACTCTGAGTCTTGGGAACCAGGTGACCCTCTACAGTGGTTACCATGGAAACCAGAGTGGGGCTTAGCAGAGGAAGGTAGAGTCTTAGCCCTTCATAAGTTGCATCTCCGTTTTCACTTCTTGTTCAGTGACTGTCCAGTGCACCAGGCCCCATATGAGATAGGAAAAGAGGCCTGAGATTTAATTCTTTGCCTTAAGAAACCCAGTGTTCAGAGAAAAGACAAGAAAAGTCCCTGGGTGACCCTATATCATGACCAGCTTTACAGTTTAGGGTCAGGGAAAGATCCGATCTAACACCAAGGGTCGAGGAGACCACTCTAGTTGTGGTGAAATCAGGAAGCTTTCATGAGGAACGTGGCTTTTGCATTGGGTCTTGAAATGCTTCCATAGGTAGGGTGTTCTGGCTTGGGGAGTGGGGAAGCAAAGAGCAGGGAACCCCGTCTGGGGGCAGGAGCATTTTCAAAGTGGCTATTCTGTAGGTAGAATGTTAGTGTGGGCTCCTTTTTCTTCTGTGGTCCAACCAGTTGTGGGGAAAATTGGGTTGAATGAAAGTTGAATAGTTTCTCTGGAGTGTTGCAGAGCCTTTACTAACATGTACATATTGTGAATTTCAAGAAGGGAAAAAGAACAGAGAATTTTCCATATTGGTTTGTCCCTCAAGCCTCTCTCTGGCCCTGCCTTTGTATTTGCAGCACCCAGTAGGCTGGGGGAGCAGACAGAGCAGAGGGCCAGCAAGAATGGCTCCTAGGGTGGTGCCTGTGGTTCAAAGGAGTAGGGCGCCGGCCCCATATACTGGAGGTGGTGGGTTCAAACCCAGCCCCGGCCAAAAACTGCAAAAAAAAAAAAAGAATGGCTCCTAGTTGTATGTATTTGACTTTCTGTGCCTCTGTGACCTTGACTGAAATGAAGACAGAGACAAACCAGGGGTGCTGTGAGGCTCAAGAAGCCTTATAGGGGTTCTGTGAACATTATTTTGATCCTGCTTAGGCAAGCAGCTTCCTTAAGGAGGATGCTTTCAAAGTCGGGCAACATGGAATGAAACCCTGGCTTGCTCTGTATTAAGTCCATGGCCTTGGTCACGCCACTTAATCTCTCTAAGCCTCAGTTTCCTCATGTGAAATCAAAACCCACAGAACTCATTTCCTGGAGTGAAGTAAGAAGAGATGGCTTGCGAGGCGCCAGATAGTGCTTGACACAGTAAGGGCTCAATAAATATTAGCTATCATTAATTTTCATTTTAATGAGGTTTTATACTACTTGTCATAAAAGTCCCATAAAAGTTGGATTTAGATTACAGAGTTTTAAAATGCCGTTTTCTTTCTTTTAGGTACATCTAGTGACCCCTATTGGGCTACTGCGATATTGGCAGGTAGTCTACCAGGGACTCTAATAATCACTGGATGATCATGCTTGGCAATTAACGGCTTGTCTCTGGATCTTAAGAGGGGCTTCTTAAGTATTTAAGAGTTTCTCCAATTCCATGGTCCCTCTGACCTACTAGAATGTGGCCTCAGAAGTTAATTTGCAGACCAAGGCTCTTTCTTGAGCAGAAGGGTCGCAGCCTAAGGTAGATCTGGATCAATGAAAGACGGGAGAGAGGCCCTACCACTGAGAGCCTGGTTTGAAGAAAGGGGCACACTGAGCTCAGGAGAGCCCCAAGATCCTCTCCCTGTAGCTGGGGGCCAAGAGTGGTTCATGGCTCACTCTGTGTAGTGAGCATGGAGCACCCGGAGTCACCCCCAGCTGAGCATCGCTGGTGAGCTGGAAGCTGCTACTGCAGGTTCCTCTGGGGAGCTGCCCTCTAAATCCCATGGTCACCTTTCTGTGGAGGGTAGAATTATAGGTGGGCATCTGGCTGGCCAGCCAGACCACACTTCCCGGATGCCTTTGCAGTTAGAACCAGTTTTTGCAGATGGGATGCGAACAAAATTGATGCATACGCCATGCAAGTCAGAGCCTTTGAGACAACAGGCCTGCTTTGTCCTCAATCTTGTTCCTCTCCCCACTGCCTACAACCAGGACAGGGCTAAGACCCAGCCCCACCATGTAGGTGTTCACAACACCCCCAGGGGATGGCAGAGAAATAAGATGGGAGGAACCTGAGTCTCTAATCAAGCTACTCCAGAGGGAAAATGATTCTGCAAGGAGCTGCCCATCCAAAACTATTATAAGATAGAGAAATAAATGTATTTTTCCTTTAAGGTACAGGATTTTGGGAAGCAGGTCTCTTTGTTGCAGCAGCTTAGCTTCCCACGACTAAGACAAGAATTTCCCAATAAATATGGCAGAAGAGAATAAGAAGCAAGGCAAGTAACTCTTGAATCCAGGAGCATTTGTTCTCCCGTCATAAAACAGAAGTGGCATCTAGTATTATTGGTTTATGGCTAGTATTTTTCATTGAACTTCCCTCCAGTACTGAGGGAAAGGTTAGGGATACAAAGAAATAGAAAGAAGCAACAAAAATATCCAAACGCCTTGACCCATCACAGTAGGACTGCAGTCAAATTTCCCAGCTCATT
>CAUYRH010059504.1:0-32596 GCA_963574655.1 Perodicticus potto | reverse complement strand
TTTCTATGCATCTCTCCCCTCTGAGACATATCCTAATCTCAGGAACCATGCACTCAAAATGGCAACCATCTTTGGCAGCACTTATGTCTGTGAACAGACTTTTTCCAGAATGAAACATTTGAAATCTCCAACCAAATCTAGACTAACTGATGCACACTTGGATCACTTGTGACGACTAGCAGTGACAAATATGGAACCGGACATTGACCATCTCATTAGCCAAAAGCAGGCCTATAGTTCCCATTGAAATACTGGTAAGTTTGTTGATTTAACTTTATTTGTTCTTCATTTTAAATATTGTATTTGTTCCCATTTTATTTTTTTACTTCAAAATAAGGTATGTGCAGCGTGCATAGGAATTTGTTCATAGTTGTTTTTTTAAACTATAGTCCGGCCCACCAACGGTCTGAGGGACAGTGAACTGGCCCCCTGTTTAAAAAGTTTGAGGACCCCTGTGCTAGACCCTAATATTCTGATTATCTTAATAACAGTTACATCACCAACAATGATGAAAAGGTAACAACTTAATAACTTTCAGGCAAGGAGTTTATCTACTATGTTCAACAGTAAGAAAAGCTAGTGACACAGAGCAGGCATCCATCAACTATATGCTGAAGGAAGCAATAAATTAATTAAAATAAACTCCATCTCTCAATAGGAAGGCATGACAAAGAACATGCAGCCATCTTCAAGCCACCCGACGTAGTTACTTTCTGATCATGATAGCAACCCTGGAAGGTAACATTATTTTATTCATTTCATCAGTGAAGAAATTCACTGCTAGTATATGACGGTACCTGGATTTGAAGACATGTTTGTATGTTCCTAAAGTCTTTTTCTGCTGTTCCTCCAATAAAATGGTATTAAGGATATACCTAAAACAAAAGCAAACAAAAATTACTGGCTATCTAACTTTGTGTCTGGACTTCAGCATTTGCCATATTTTTGTCCCTCAGAGTCGTATTATTTATAGAATCATCAATCAGAACCTCTTGGGTTTTTTTTAGCTCCAAATTCTACCCCTTTAGATTTTCCCATAAACTGTTGTCAACACAAAAACCACCCATTCCCTATTCACCCTGTTTGCCTTCTTTTCACAAATCAGACAACTGTTCAACCACTGATATACAGCCTGTCCATGGTGCTTTGAAGGAAGACTATGCCCACCTAAATTAACCACACAGATTTCAAGCCTAAGCTAATTTGCCCTTATAACCACATCACTTCCTCTGATGTGTCCTCAGAGAAGGCAAAATCGTTTATTACTGGTCTAATGATCAGAATTCTTCTCCACCCAAGGTCCTAAAGATATTCCATGTTTTCTTCTAGGAGTTTTAATGTTTCATATTTAAGTCTTTATTTTTATACTTTTGCCTAAGGTAGTAGTCTAATTTGCACTTTTCCATATAACAAATTAATTTTTTCCTATGAAATATTTACATGACTCCATTTCTCAAGTGCCTGTTTCTGGGTTCTATTCTGTTCCACGGTCTATTTGTTATGTTCCTGTACCAGGGCCACACTATTACCTACCGTGGCTGGGAGGTATATTTGAATATCTAATGGAGTAAGCTTTCATCTCTTTTCCTTTCTGTCTTAGTTAGGGGTCAGGGAACTATATATAGTCCATGGTCAAAACCCTATTCACTGACTAATCTTGTAAGTAAAGTTTTATTGAAACATGACCTCTCTCTTTTGCTTCTTTTGAGCACAATGGCAGAGTTGGGTAGTTACATCCAGCTGACAAAACCTAAAATGTTTAGTATCTGGCCTTTTAGACAAAAAGTTTACAAACCCCTGATCGTAATTATCCATGGATGTGCGTTCTTTTACATTAGTTTCAGAATCATCGTATAAATATTCCCAATTCGAGACTCTTTTTCTTTTTAGAGACAGAGTCTCACTGTTGCACACTAGAATGCCCGAGCCTCAGCCTCCCCTACAGCAACCTTGAATTCCTGGGCTCAAATGATCTTCAACCTCCCAAGTAGTTGGGACTACAGGCACTCACCACAATGCCCAGCTAATTTTTCCTGTGTTTAATAGAGACGGGGTCTAACTCTTGCTCAGGCTGCTCTCAAACTCCTGAGCTCAAGAGAGCCTCCCGCCTCAGCGTCCCAGAGTGCTAGGATTGCAGACACGAGCCACCACTCCTGGCCCAGTTCCAAATTCTTGTTTGCAAGGAAGAGAAACAGATTCTATCTTAATACACAAATAGAATTTATCAGAAAAGATATCAAAGAGCTCACATAATCAGAAAGAAGCCTAGAGCAAAAGGCTCAGAGAGTGGGCGGAGGCCAAGGAAACTGGACAACAGACCAGCTACCCTGCAGGGAGAGCCGGCCTAGGCTGCCACGGGGATGCTGCCACAGATGAGGCTTCTCTAACCGCCCCTGCTGCCCTGCACCACTGACTCGAGATTCAGTCCTGGGAGTCAAGATCACGGCCTCACACCCTACCTTCCAGAGAACAAGAAGGAGTGGCCGCTTCTTCCACTTGCACCAAGAGAGGCAGGGCCCAGCCTTTTATCACTCATTTGTTTCAACTTCCTGACGAAAAAAATAAAAATTAGAAAAAAAAAGTTGTTCACTGGAGGGTTCAATTTAAAATAGAAGGGGGAACAGAATCCCCACCAAAGCAGCTGTAACTTTGCTTGGAATTACTTTCAATTTGGGGGGAAATTTTATCTTTAAATACTGTCTTCTCATTCATAAAGATGATTTGCCTCTTCATTAATTCAGCTCTTTCTTTATGCCCATTGGTAGAGTTTCAAACGTTCTTCTTTAACGATCTCCTGACTTTTTGTCTGTTACATCCTTAATATTCTGCAGTTGTTTGGATGACATCTTATTTTCTACTATGTTCTTGATTTTATTATTACTAGTATTGAAAAAACCTAGTGATTTTTGTATATTGACTGTATATTGCAATCAGCAAGCCCCTCATTACTTCTAAGAGTTTGTTGATTTTCTTTTAGTTTTATACGCAAGTGATTGTAACACTTGCAAATGACAATTTTATTTATCTCTTCCCATCCAACTTTTATATTTTTGTGTTATTTTCTATGTTGCTACATTGGCCCGAGACTCCAGTTTGGGGCAGAACATTATGATTACAGATATTCTTATATTATCCCTAATCTTAAAGCACATACTTTTAAAGTTTTTCCAGGTAAAAAGTAAATGCCTTTTAACCCATTGAGTAAATTCCTTTATGTTTTCCTTTTTCTTCTCACTTAAATTGCAAATAAAGACAGAAGAACCTTATTGAATGATTTTTCTGTATCTATTGAAATGCTCATAAGTATTTACTTCAATAGTTTCAAGTAAATTAATAGATTTTTCTTTTTTTTTTTGTAGAGACAGAGTCTCACTGTATCGCCCTTGGTAGAGTGCCGCGGCATCACACAGCTCACAGCAACCTCCAACTCCTGGGCTTAAGCGATTCTCTGGCCTCAACCTCCCAAGTTGCTGGGTGCCCGCCACAACGCCCGGCTGTTTTTTTCTGCTTTTGCAGTTCGGCAGAGGCCGGGTTTGAACCCACCACCTTCAGTATATGGGGCTAGCACCCTACTCGATGAGCCACAGGCACCACCCAATTAATAGATCTTTCTAATGCACAATTATCTCCTCGCAGTCCTAAGACTTAACCATAGTCAGTCATTATGTATTATATTTTTTAACCATGATGTATCATTTTATTATTAACGAATTCAGTTAGCTAATGTGCGTTAGGGTTCTTTCATCTATGTTCATAAGTGAGACTGACTAATGTACTTTCATTTCTCTATTCTTATCAAATTTTGAGATTAGGGTTATATTGGCTTCATAAAAGGAGTTGAAATCTTTCTTATCTTTCTGAAAGGGAAGAAATAATAAAACTATAGCCATAAATCAGTAAAATGGAGTTTTTGTTTGTTTGTTTGTTTTTGTTTTTGCAGTTTTTGACCAGGGCTGAGTTTGAACCCACCACCTCCAGTATATGGGGCTGGTGCCCTACTCCTTGAGCCACAGGCACCACCCCAAATCACAGAATTTTTTAAAGTAGAAATGATTACAAAAATTAGTTAATAGAATAGAGAAATAACTAGTTGACCTCTTGGGAGAATTCCAGTTTATACTTACAGTCCTGGCACAGCTATTAATAGCCGCCCTTTTTTATGTCAGAATGTCATGACTGGGCAAGTAAGTTACCCACCAGGGTGAACTCTCAGTAAGAAGCATAGGTTTGCTGCCACATATTAGCTGTATGACTGTGATAAATTTACCCGTCTCTCTGAACTTCAGCAGGATGGGAAGTGTAATATGTAGCTCCCTGGGTAGTCTGAAGAACAATAAAGTAAATGTGAACTGTTAAAATTTTTTTTAAAAGTTGGCTCGGTGCCTGTGGCTCAACGGGCTAAGGCGCCAGCCATGTACAACTGAGCTGGCGGGTTCGCATCCAACCTGGGCCCACCAGACATCAATGACGGCTGCAAACAAACAAAAAAAAAAGTTAGTGGGCGGCACCTGTGTCTCAGTGAGTAGGGCGCCGGCCCCATATACCAAGGATGGTGGGTTCAAACCCAGCCCCAGCCAAACTGCAACAACAACAAAAAATAGCCAGGCATTGTTGTGGACGCCTGTTGTCCCAGCTACTTGGGAGGATGAGGCAAGAGAATTGCCTAAGCCCAAGAGCTGGAGGTTGCTGTGAGCTGTGACGTCACCGCACTCTACTGAGGGTGACAAGGTGAGACTCTGTCTCTAAAAAAAAAAAAGCTTGTTAATTTCAACAACGCCATCCCGAGCAATCCGAGTATTAGAGCGAGGATCTAGCACTCAAATTCAACCCTAATAGAACTTCCAAAGCCAACTGGAGGAGAATCATAAATGAGCCTACACCACCAATGCCAGACTCCACCTCCACAACCTACAGCCCTATCTCCCGGGTAATTGGAAATATTTGGGTTGGATCTATGGACCCTGAGTGCAGGCTCCTTGCAATGCTGCACTTTGAAACTCAGGGAAGCCCAAGTCCAAAGATGTCAGCCGCTTCTCTGAGCCACCGCCTGCCCCACCAATTGCGTCATTCATCCAGCCCTTCCCAGACCTGGGTTCTCCCTGCGCTTGCCGCCTCCTTCCCACCAACGTGTGGCAGGGTGTAGATTCTCGTGGTTCCAGTACATAATCTTAACTGGTTTCATTTTTCTTCCCTTTCTTGGATGCACTAGGAAGTGAACTGCAAATATTTTCCCTCATCTTTAAAGAAGCAATTCCCTCCCTTCCCTGGAGCGAGAAGGAACACGTTTGTCAAGTTAAGGATTTGCTGAACCGTGAAAGTGGGAAGGAATTTTCAGCCAGACTAGAAAGTACTTTGGAGGTGGTGGAGAAAAGAGATCTGTAGGTCTCGAAGTGGAAAGAACCCAGGCTGTGCTTGGTCATTCCCCCTGAAAGCAGCATGACTCCAGGCAGGCGGTACTTGGTTTGTCTGGGGAAACAAAGCCTGAACACGGGGTTTCAGAGCTTTGCCAAATGTTGCAATGTCCTAACTGTGTCAGGGAAACTGCCAGAAGCTGCCAGACCTGCCAGTATTGTGCAGGGTACGTCACCAGTAACTGGGGTGGGGACATGACTGATGACCAGGGAGGCCTCCAGAGCCTCGGCTCAGGGAGGGCTATGACTGAGATGGGGGTGCAAAACTACTGTAATGATGAGTGCTCCCCCCCTGCCAACCCAGTGGATGGACTCCGAATCTAATTCCAGTAGCTGAAGGGTTATCCCCTGGGAGATGGTAGACCTGAGCGACGCCATTCCTTGGTCACTCTTCCAGACTTATTATTGCCAACTCCAACCATGGCCTCAGTCTCTCCCACTGCGACACTGCTCACCAAGCCTTAAGTTTGGTTGTCAGCCCTGGAGTCTGGGCCAGGTTTTCTGGGCTGGGCGTCACTATCTTCTTTCCTGCCGTGTCTTAAAGGGATTAATCTCCTACACCTGTAGGATGCAAGGAGTTTCTCCTCTTTGATTTCACTTTTCCAAACATCCTAGGGTGGTCATCTGTCCACTTAAGACTTTTAAATCTATATCTCCAACCCTGTCCTCACTCCAGAACTTGTATGTGTGGCAGCCTACAGGACATCTCCTAGAGTGTCCTGCATGTACCTCAAGTTCCAGATACTAAAAACAGAACCTTGATCATGCCACCCTGCCCTTCAACATCCCCATCTCAGTGATACTGAACGCTTGTTTTAGTACTATGAAAATATTTAGAGCTTTTCCAACTCATAAATTCCAAAGCCTAGGAAAAGGAACATCAGTACGGGAGAGGAACAGCAATATTGTAGAGCCAGGCACAGTGACTCACACTATTGTAGGAAGATGAGGCCCAATGGAGAGAAAGGGCACCCAAACACCATGTTTATAAGAGGAAGGGTTTTATTCACCAGCCGGGAGCTTACGGCATAGAAGAATTCCAAATGGCTGCACTGCCCGACTGGCGTGGTCTTTCCATTTTTATCGACAGTCATAAAGTTCCAACCCACAGGTCCCTTTCTCATTGGCCAGTTTGAATCAAGTGGGAGATGCTATTCTAGCCCCCACAGAACTACAGGATCTCACAAAAGTGGAATTTCCAAGTTCCAGGAAATTAAGTTTACAAATTCCCAAGAGCTAAGTCACCATGGAGAGGACTCTGCAGGTGTATCCTTGTGAAGACCTGTTCTCCTAGACCTCACCCTTCTCAGGTATCCTCTCTCACCATCTGTAATCCCAGCACTCTGGGAGGCCAAGACCAGTGGATCACTTGAGCTCAGGAGTTCAAGACTTTTAAGGCTGCATAATATTCCATGGTGTACATATACCACAATTTGTTAATCCATTCATGGGTCGATGGGCACTTGGGCTTCTTCTATGACTTGGCAATTATGAACTGGGCTGCAATAAACATTATGGCACAAATATCTTTGTTATAAAGTGATTTTTAGTCTTCTGGATATATACCTAGTAGAGGAATTTCAGGATCAAATGGAAAGTCTACTTTTAGATACTTAACTGTTCTCCAAACTTCTTTTTTTTTTTTTTTTTTTTTTTTGTAGAGACAGAGTCTCACTTTATCGCCCTCAGTAGAGTGCCGTGGCCTCACACATATCACAGCAACCTCCTGCTCTTGGGCTTAGCTGATTCTTTTGCCTCAGCCTCCTGAGTAGCTGAGTCTCCAAACTTCTTTCTAAAAGGAACATTTTAGCTGGCATTCCCAGCTTGCAGTGCAGAAGTGTTACCTTCTCTTCACATCCACACCAACATCCGTAGTTTTGGGATTTTTGTTATGTGGGCTACCCTTACTGCAGTTAGATGATATCACAAAGTGGTTTTATTTGCATTTCTCTGACCATTTAAAGATGATGAGCATTTTTTCATGTGTCTGTAGGCCATGCATCTGTCTTCTTCAAAGAAGCTGCTGTTCAAGCCTCTTACCCACACCAAAATGGTATTACTTCTTCTTTTCTTATTAATAAGTTTGAGTTCTCTGTGGATTCTGGTTATCAAACCTTTGCCAGAAACATAACCTACAAATATCCTCTCCCATTCTGAGGGCTGTCTGCTCGTTTTACTTACTATGTTCTTGGCTATGCAGAAACTTTTTAGTTTGATCAGATCCCAGTAATGTATTTTTTGTGTTGCTTCATTTGCCTCAGGGATCCTCCTCATAAAGTATTCTCCCAGGCCAATTTCTTCAAGTGTTTCCCCTGCATTATCTCCAAGTATCTTCATATTTTCATGTTTTTTGTTTTTTGTTTTTTTTTTGAGACAGAGCCTCAAGCTGTCAACCTGGATAGAGTGCTGTGGCTTCACAGCTCACAGCAACCTCCACCTCTTGGGCTCAAGCGAGTCTCCTGCCTCCACCTCCCAAGTACCTGGCACTACAGGCGCCCGCCACAACGCCCGGCCATTTTTTGGTTGCAGCCATCATTGTTGTTTGGTGGGCCTGGGCTGGATTTGAACCCACCAGCTCAGGTGTACGTGGCTGGCGCCTTAGCCACTTGAGCCACAGGAACTGAGCCATATTTTCATGTCTTAAATTGAAATCTTTTATCCAGTGAGAGACAATTTTTGTTAATGGTGAAAGGTGTGGGTCCAGTTTCAGTCTTCTACAAGTCGCCAGTCAATTCACCCAGCACCATTTGTTAAATAGGGAGTCTTTCCCCCACTGAATATTTTCAATAGGCTTATCAAAGATCTTCACATAAGAGGTTCTGTTAACAGCCTCAGAGTAGAGGTTTTTGCAAGTTCTTGGTGATCATCAGGAAAGGAAATTCAGGACATCTAAGCCAAGTGAGCCACAACTTTTTATAGAAAATGAAAGCACATTTTCAGGGGAAAGAATGGGCAAGCTTGAAAGAGAGCAGCTGCCCTGGGAGGAAGTCATTTTAGATCTTTTGTAGTTTTACTAACTGAGGGGAGGAATATTCGAGACCAAGAGGTTGGCTTCTATGAAGAATTTGGATGGTAATTCTTAGAATTGGGTTCCCTCCCATTTTCATACTTTATATGGGTGTCTCAGAACTGTCATGATGATTTCAAGGGTGGAGAAATTTTGAAACCACATTGTAAATAATATGATAATTAGACAAAGTTCATGAAAGGTGATAGAGATAGCTGATCAGCCAGTCAAAACCAGTTGTTTCTCTTACCAGCCCTTCTAGTTAATTTAACTCCTGCACCTAATCTGCAAATCCTGTCTCAGCCCTGTCTCCCGGTCTCCGCTCTAACAATTCCACATATTTTTCCGAACAATCTCTTACGTCTCCCACCCTTAACCTCTTTTTAAGTTCAGCATTCTCAATTCCTTCTCTTCTTCCTAATAAGTTCTGTAGGTACAAAGGCTCGAGCCCCACCAAGGTTTCCTGAAAAATCACCGAGATGAGGTAGATTGAGTAATTAGAGAAAAAAAACATGCTAATGTAATTTCACATGTACATTACACACAGGAGGTGATATAAAAAGACAACCTCTCTGTGAGGTACAAAGGTTTTGAAGGGAAAAGAGCTTGGACTGTAGACAAACGGGTCTTTGGTGGCAAGACAGGTCAAGTGGGCAGAAAGGAAGCCTGTAACAAATGTGGTCTTGTTAGGAAGATAAAGCTTCCAGGTAGCACCTCCCAGACAGACTAAATGGTAAATATTTCTTTTCAGACCTTTAAAGATGTCAGATTCCCAGTTATTCTTCCCTAGATTGGGTAACAACAATATCTAGCTGCATTGATGGAGATTCTCTACAGATGCAAACTTACCCCCCAAAACGAGATGGCTTTGCAGCCTGACTTCTGTCTGTGAGACCCATGGCAGCCACCTCGAAATACATCAAAGTAATATATTGTGGGGTAAAATATTTCTAATTTCTTTCAATTCTCAGACTTTTTTTTTTTTTTTTTTTTTGAGACAGAGCCTCAAGCTGTCCCCCTGGGTAGAGTGCTGTGGCATCACAGCTCACAGCAACCTCCAACTCTTGGGCTCAAGAGATTCTCCTGCCTCTGCCTCCCAAGCAGCTGGGACCACAGGCGCCCACCACAACGCCCAGCTATTTTTTGGGTGCAGCTGTCATTGTTGTTTGGCAGGCCTGGGCTGAATTCGCCCAGGTGTAAGTGGCTGGTGCCTCAGCCCATTGAGCCCCAGGTGCTGAGCCAGTTGTCAGACTTTTTACCACCTTCGTGTGTGTCCTTGTGGTCAACAGCCTTCTGATATTGAAAAAATATTTTAAGAAGAGTGTGAAGCAGGTGAGTTCAACCTAAATGAAACTGATTACCCCAGGTATGGACAGATTTAACATTTAAGAGCTCAGGAAATCCCTAAAATGAGCTCATCTAAGCCCCCTTCTTCACAAATGAAGGGGCCATCGGGACTCAGAACGATGGTGGTCCTCCTTCTATAGCTAACTGGTGGACTCAAGCCTAGAAGCCCAAGTTAATTATCTTATTTTTATGGTAATATAAAACTGAAAACCCCCATTAGATCTTCAAGATCTAGCTCCTTGCCCGACTAGTCTATCTAGAGATGGCAAAATTATTTTAGGTAGAGGGCCAAGTGTCCTATTTCCACAGGAATAATTTATAGTCATTTTACAATATTTATAGTCATTTATAATAATTTATAGTCATTTTTCTGTTTCTCATGAATTACCAGCTTCTTGGTAGCCTTTTCAAAAGAGGTTAATGAAATAGTTCATTACTTATTAAAAAGCAGTAGAAAACCATATATAGAGAAGGAGAGATTTGGTATGGTTCTTAAAATTTTTTAGGTCAAGAATAAACTGAATCTCAATATAAATTATAAGACAGAGGCCATCCAGCTGAACTACCTCCATGTGACCTTTTTCTTTTATCTACACACACACAAATGCAGAGGAAAATAAAATTAAAACTAATTTTTCAGGATAAGCAATTTTTCATCCATTCCCAACCATACCTATCACTTGTTTTCATCAAATGAACAAAATCAAATTGAAAATGTCAAATGTTCAGTGAAGACGTATAAACATTTCATAAGAAGGAATACTTATGGGGCGGCACCTGTGGCTCAAAGGAGTAAGGCGCCAGCCCCATATGCCGGAGGTGGCGGGTTCAAACCCAGCCCCAGCCAAAAAAAAACTACACATAAAAAAAGAAGGAGTATTTACATTCCTTTAAAAGAATTCTATCTTAATATTGACAGAATAGAATAGTTAAGAAAGGGACTGTACAGGCTACTTTGTATTGGATACATATGTTTATTTGCAACTAAGCCTTTTCTAAATAATCTAGTGGAAGAACTGGTTTTCTAATTCATTTTTCGAAAATGGATCTGCTGGGTCAGCACCCGTAGGTCAGTGGTTGAGCTCCAGCTGCATACACTGAAGCTATCGGCTTTGAACATGGCCTGGGGCTGCAAAACAACAATGACAACTGCAACAAAAAAAAAATAGCTGGGTGTTGTGGCAGGTGCTTGTAGTCCCAGCTACTCAGGAGGTTGAGGCAAGAGAATCCCTTAAGCCCAAGAGTTTGAGGTTGCTGTGAGCTGTGATGCCCCAGCACTCTACAGAGGGTGATAACTTGAGACTCTGTCTCAAAAAAAAATAAAATAGATCTGCCTATTTGTAATTGAGAACTTCCTAGAAAATGAATACAGGCATTCCCTAAGACAGGATCTGTCAGCTTGTTCTCTTTTTTTTTTTTTGCAGTTGTCATTGTTGTTTAGCTGGCCAGGGCTAGATTTGAACCCGCCAGCCTCGGTGCATGTGGCTGGTGCCCTACCCACTGAGCTACGGGCACCACCTGTCAGTTTGTTCTTAAGTTGAAGTTGTATGTCAGTTGGAACAAGTGCATCTACCTTGTTGCCTGTGATAGCCTACTTTCATAAACGTGAGTTGCACGCAGTCACATGTTTGTAACTCAGGAACTTACTGAACTAGATTCCTTTCATAAATGCGAGTTGTATGTAAATCAGACATTTGTAACTCAAAGACTGCCTATAACAAAAGCATAAATTCTTTTTTTTGAGACAGAGCCTCATGCTGTCGCCCTGAATAGAGTGCTGTGGTGTCACAGCTCACAGCAACCTCCAAGTCCTGGGTTTAAGCAATTCTCTTGCCTCAGTCTCCCAAGTAGCTGGGACCACAGGCACCTGCCACAATGCCTGGCTATTTTTTGGTTGTAGTTGTCATTGTTTTTTGGCAGGCCCAGGCTGGATTCAATCCTGCCAACTCTGGTGTATACAGCCGGCGCCTTAGCCACTTGAGGAACAGGCTCCAAGCCACACATAAATTCTTAATTTTTATGCCAATTACAAACTTTGGCAGTCAGCAGTTGCACGAATTATTTATTTTTATTTATTTATTTTTTTGAGACAGAGCCTCAAACTCTCACCCTGGATAAAGTGCTGTGGCATCACAGCTCGCAGCAACCTCCAATGCCGGGGCTCAAGCGCGTCTCCTGCCTCCACCTCCCAAGTAGCTGGGACCACAGGCGCCCGCCACAACGCCCGGCCAGTTTTTGGTTGCAGCTGTCATCGTTGTTTGGTGGGTCCGGGCTGGATTCAAACCCGCCAGCTGAGGTGTACGTGGCTGGCGCCTTAGCCCGTTGAGCCACAGGCGCCGAGCCTGCACGAATTATTTTGAGGAGAACCTTTCTGTATAACCTCCCCCATTAAAGCCTGGCAATTTAAAGTAAGATTGTGGTACAGTGTTAAAACGGCATCAGAAAGTTACATGGAAAAACCTCTAATTTTCATTTGGGGCTAATTCCATTCGGTCATCTTTCTTGCCTTATAGTTATCGTCAAATTTGATAATTCCATCTACATCAGTGGTTTTCAAAGTGTGGTCTGGCAGCATCTGTACCACCCGGTAACTGTATATAAATGCAAATTCTCAAGACTGCTCCACCTAGTGAATCAAAAACTCTGGGGAGGGGGGGCGGCGCCTGTGGCTCAAAGGAGTAGGGCGCCGGCCCCATATGCCGGAGGTGATGGGTTCAAACCCAGCCTCAGCCAAAAACTGAAAAAACTCTGGGAGTGGGGACTGGCACCCAGTGCCTTAACAAATCTGCTATCAGCACAGTGGCTTGTGCCTGTAATCCTAGCACTCTGAGAGGCTGAGGCGGGTAGATTGCCTGAGCTCATGGGGTTTTGAGGCCAGCCTGAGCAAGAGTGAGACACATCTCTAAAAACAGCCAGGCACTGTGGCGGGTGCCTGAAGCCCCAGCTACTTAGGAGGCTGAGGCAAAAGAATTGCTTGAGCCCAGAGAGTTTGACGTTGCTGTGAGGTATGACGCCATGGCATTCTACAGAGGGTGGCAAAATGAGACTCTGTCTCAAAAAAAAAAAAAAAAATAGAAGAAGTATTTTTTCACATGCTCATTGTCCCTAATCATCAGAGAAATACAAATCAAAACCATCCTGAGACATCACCTAACCCAGGGAAAAGGGCCCACATCACAAAGTCCCAAAGCTGTGGATGCTGGCACAGATGTGGAGAGAAGGGAACACTTTACACTGTTAGTGGGACTGCAAACTGATACAGCCTCTATGGAAAGATATATGGAGAATCCATAATCATGACCAAAGTAAGAACTCAAATTAGACCTTCCATTTGATCCAGCAATCCCGTTACTAGGCATCTACCCAGAAGAAAATAAATCATTACATCATTTTCACAGGGTAATTTACAATGGCCAAGATGTGCAAACAACCTAAATGCCCATCAACCTCGGAATATATTAATAACCTATGGTATATGTATATCATGGACTACTCTTTTTTTTTTTTTTTGTAGAGACAGAGTCTCACTTTATCACCCTCGGTAGAGTGACGTGGCGTCACAGCTCACCTCCAACTCCCGGGCTTAGGTGATTCTCTTGCCTCAGCCTCCCGAGTAGCTGGGTCATGGACTATTCTTCAGCCACAAAAAACAGACACTTTACATCTTTTTGTTGTTGTTGTTGCCGAGGCTGGGTTTGAACCCCCCACCTCCAGCATATGAGGCCAGTGCCCTACTCCTTTGAGCCACAGGTGCCGCTCGACACTTTACATCTTTTGTATTAACCTGGATGGAGCTGAAACACATTCTTGGTAAAGTATCACAAGAGTGGAAAGCAAGTATCCGATGTACTCAATACTAATCTGACGACGATAGATGAACTAATACATGCCCACATAAGAGAAAAACGCGATTCAATTCAAGTTGGAGGGAGGGGTAATAAAGGATGGAGGAGAGGGGAAGAGAGGAGGGGGATGGGTGTGCTCCCACTTAACAGGCACAATGTAAGGGTACCTGGCACCCTCCTGGGCGCAGGACACAACTACAACTACCTAACAAATGCAAATATTGTAACCTAGTTGTTTGTACCCTCACATAAACATGAAATTTAAAAAAAAAAGTACCTGGGTGTTGTGGCAGCACTTGGGGTCCCAACTACTCTGGAGGTTGAGGCAAGAAGATTGCTTGAGCCCGAGAGTTTGAAGTTGCTGTGAGCGATGACGCCAAGCACTCCACCCAGGCCTACCGAGTAAGACTCTGTCTCAACCCCCTCCTCCAAGCAAACAAATCTGCTGGAAGAGTCCGAGGTATGTCAAAATTCAAGGATCACTGCTCGTCCTCTGAAGGAATTCACCTCATCTGGCTTTCTTATATTTCTAATGTTTTTCCTCTCTACAGAAACTATAACACTCCAAACAGGTAAGAAAGAGAAAAGCAGCCCTCGACCACAGGAAGCTGTCCTGGCACACACTTCGAGGCCTCGGGAGGAACATCAGCAGCTTCACTGAACCTGGACTTCAGACCAGGTCACTCCATAATCATGACCAAAGTAGGACCACTGCATAACCCGGAGCACAGACAAAAACGTAAACATCCCACATTCTGGCTAATATGAGTAGCTCTTGCCTCATTGACAATTAAAGGTTCGTTTAGACTGCTTATTCCTACCCCTTTCAATAAGACTCATTAAAATAACCAGTTATAGAATTGCTTCTGCTTCCTGACAGCTTCAGTCCCAAGCAAAGCCTCATGTCCCGGTATTACTGAATACGAGCCTCAAGCCTCTCTAAAATAAAGTTTCCAACTCATTCCTACTAAGACACCCCAGGCTGTGGGGTCTCCCTTGATACTGACAACCTAAAATGACGGACTGAGGCAAGGATCTCAATCGGTCAAGGTTTACTAAGTCAGCAAAAGTCATTCCCAGGAAAGACACAAGCCGCAGATGCATCTGTGACTGTTTTCCAAAAAAAGGTTCTCAGGAAGTTTCTTTAAAGTGGTGGGCTGGAGGAGAGGGGGCAGGTGGCCAGGAAGACAAATGATTAGCTTTTTGTGGCACTTTAGTTACTGCCCAGTAAATCTACATTCACTAAGATGAAGTGAACATTTGAAGAGAAAAAGAAAGTAAAGGAAGAATCCGTTATGCGGACATCTCTGGGGAGGGGAGGAATGACTGATCTCTTGTCTCTGTCCTGCACCGGGGAAGATAAGCGTGGAGTCAACATTATCAGTGTAAAATTGACTAGACTTTAACTTTAGGAGCTAGACTTAGATTGCTGACCCTCAACTACAATTGGCATGTCCTTGTTTATGGGAGGCCAGCAAGGCATTGCCTTAGGAGTGGTCCTTGGGGGCAGTCCTCAGTAGACACCCGAAGCATTTTACCTTTCCACAGGGATCTGGCTGACTAATGCACAACGCAACGGCTACTCATTTAGAAGGGGGTGTTGCATGACTCAGCCTCCAGTATTGACCTTCTCTCTTGCATAAGGAGTGAGGGGCAACGGGTCCTGAGGTTTCATTTTCCTTTACACTATAAAACCCAAATTGTCCTGTAACAGGTACTCCTCACCGTCGTTGACTGGAGGGTTTTGACAGAGGATTTTTGCACTGGCTCTTAGCCAGAGTGGCTGCAGACCAGTGCCCTTCTATGAACTGTTTGCTCCCAGTCCAAGAAAAGTACAGAGGTGGGAGTACAGAAATTTGACACAGTAATTTTATATTTGTCTGTTAGATCTAAAAAGAGAACATTGGCTTCTGTTTTGTATGCCGGTTGCTTAAATTTCATTCTTCTAGTAATTCGTAATTGCATCTTATAGATGATCTGAAACTAATTAAAAAGGGAAAAAAAGAAACTGGTTCTTCATTACAGTTTGGAAAACACTGTCCTAATACTTTTCTTATTCAGTAAGAAAATCTATCTATCATAGTAAGCTTCTTTTTTTTGGACACAGAGTCTCACTCCATCACCTAGGGTAGAATGCTATGGCACAGGTGTGCACCACCGCACCTGGCTAATTTTTCTTTTGTTTTTTTCTATTTTTAGTAGAGACGGCATCTCCCTCTTGCTCAAGCTAGTTTTGGACTCCTGAGCTCAAGTAATCCAACCTGCCTGGGCCCCCAAAGTGCTAGGATTACAGGCGTGAGCCACTGCTCCTGCCTACATGAAGATTCTTCAAAGTCTGCTTTTTCAATATGTAAGACTCTTTCTCAAGTATCTTCAACATTCCAATCTCCTTTGTTTTCTCCTTTTTTTCCTTTTTAGAGACAAGGTGTCACTCTGTCACCCAGACCAAAGTGCAGTGGTGCAATCATAGTTCACTGCAGCCTCCAATTCCTGGGCTCAAGTGCCCCTCCCTTTTCAGCCTCCCACATAACTGGGACTACAGGAACATGTCACCATGCCTGCTAATTTTTTTCTTTTTAGTAGCAATTTGGTGTATGTGTGTGTGTGGGGGGGTGTCTCTCTATCTTGCCTAGGATGATCCCAAACTGTTCAAGTCCTCCCACAGCACTGGGATTACAGGTGTGAGCCACCATGCCCAGGGAAACTAACCGTATGCTCGTAATTGTTAACTACCAACTGTATGCTATTATTTGTGCAAATCTAAATATTCTCAAAGCTCACGATAGAATTTTATTTCATTCATTTTTTTTTTTTGTAGAGACAGAGTCTCACTTTATCGCCCTCAGTAGAGTGCCATGGGGAGTGCCAAGGTTTACTAAGTCAGCTCATAGCAACTATTTTTCTGTTTTTGCAGTTCAGCGAGGCTGGGTTTGAACTCGCCACCTTCAGTATATGGGGCCGGGGCCCTACTTGATGAGCGACAGGCGCCACCCTCATTCATGTTTTATGTTAATTATTTTTTAAAGATAGGGTCTCAGTGTGTTACCTAGGCTAGAGTACAGTGGCATCATCATACATCACTGCGACCTCCAATTCTTTGTCTCCAGCAATCCTCCCGCCTCAGCTTCCCGAATAGCTGGGGTCGAAGGTGCATACCGCCAAATCTAATTTTTTATATTTTGTACAGTGTCTCACTATATTGAGCAACTGGTCTCAAAACTCCTGGTCTTAAACCATCCTCTCACCTCAGCCTCCCAAAGTGCTGGGATTACAGGTGTGAAATTTTTTTTTTAATATAATTTTATGTTTTTGTTGTTGTTGTTGCAGTTTGGCTGGGGCTGGGTTTGAACCCACCACCCTTGGTATATGGGGCAGGTACCGTACTCCCTGAGCCACTGGTGCCACCCATGGTATGAGATTTTTGGAAACAAATTTTATTGTGTATGTATATTTAAAATATATAGGTATATAGCATAATGTTGTGGGATACATACAGACATTAATCATAAGATGGTTACTAGAGTGAAGCAAAGTAACATAGCCATGATCTCACATCATTACCAGATTTTTTTTAATTAAGTTTATTTATTTATTCATTTTTTTGTTGTTGCAGTTTGGCCAGGGCTGGGTTTGAACTCACCACCCTTGGTATACGGGACCAGCACCCTACTCACTGAGCCACAGGCACCACCCAGATTTTTTTTTAATATGTGGTATGGGCAGCTAAAATCTAGTTATTTAGGAGAATTTCCAAACACAGGACAATTTTACTAAATATTGGCTTCCTGGCTATGCACCAGTGGCTCAATCAGTGGTTAGCACAACAGCCACATGCCAAGCCTGCTAAACAACAGCAACAACAAAATAGCCGGGCATTATGGCAGGTGACTGTGCTCCCAGCTACTTGGGAGGCCGAGGTAGGAGAATCGCTTTAGCCCAAGAGTTTGAGGTTGCTGTGAGCTGTGACGCCATGGCACCCTACCAAGGGCGACACAGTGAGATTCTAACTCAATTTAAAAAAAAAAAAATGATATGTTTCCCAGCACATTAGATTTCTAGACATGTTCCTCCTACACGTCTGCTGCTTTGTAATCTCCGACCTACATCACCCCATTTCCTCCTTGCCCCGAACCTCTCCCCACTCCTGGTAACCACACTGTTATTCTTCAGCTCTGTATATTGTACTTTTTTTTCACAGTTCTACTTATAAGGGAAATCCTGCAATATTTGTCTTTCTTTGTCTGGCTTATTTCACTTAGCATAATGTCCTCTAAATTCTATGTTGTGTCCCGTGACAGGATCTCTTTTTTTAAGGCTGAATATTATTCCATTTTGTGTATACACACACACACACACACACACTCATCTACCATGATTTCATCATCCATAATGGACACTTAGGTTATTTCCATATCTCAGCCATTATGAGTAATGCTGTAATAAACACGCAAGTACAAGGTGGTGATTTCATTTCTTTTTTTTTTATTTTGAGACAGAATCTCACTTTGTTGCCCTCGGAAGAGTGCTGTGGCATCACAGCTCACAGCAACCTCAAACTCTTGGGCTTAAGCAATTCTCTTGCCTCAGCCTCCCAAGTAGCTGGGAACCAGGCACCCGCCACCGTGCCTGGCTATTTATTAGACATGGGGGTCTCGATCTGGCTCAGGCTGATATCGAACCTGTGAGCTCAGAGAAGCCACCCAGCTTGGCCTCCCAGAGTGCTGGAATTACAGCTGTGAGCCACTTTCCCCGGCCTTGATTTCATTTCTTTTTGATATGCGCCCAGAAGGGAAATTGCTAGGGTAAAAGGATTTTAAACAAATGTTATTATCCTACTCAAAAACCTACTCCACAGTAAGTACAGGGCCCTGATGTTGTTATAGGTGATTTTTGAAACGATTAAGGAATATACACGCGTATATACACCCTGTACATATGTATATATTGAATGTTATTAGAGAAGAATAAAATAGGGAGGCTTCCTAATTAATGTTTTAGAAGCCAGCATAGCAGAACAATCCTGATGAATAAAGCACTTGAAAATTAAAGTGCAATCCCACTAGTAAATATTGTTGCAAAGGTGCCGTATTAAGCACTTCCTAGAATTCGTTCTTCAGCTAACATTTACCATATACTTACCATGTGTCAACATCATTCAAGGTCCTTCAGGGGCCATATTTGTATCACCTCCGCCTTCTTTTGATAATAGGTTTTGTCATCTTGGGCTGCAAGAATAGGTAGAGACCTCTTCGGCCTCAGTGATAACGCAGAGATGTGCTCGTGACCCATGCAGAGTAAATCAGTTCTTCCCAGAATTGTTCCAACTATAGAAAGCAGAGAAGTTGCCTTTTTTCTTTGCTGCTGAGTCTTTAGGATGTGGTACAGATGGCCAGTAGCTGTATTTCCCACCCAGTGCATGGGGAAAAATATGACATAGGGAAAAAAATAAATCCAAAATGCCAAGAGTGGCTGAGCACGGTGGCTCATGCCTGGAATCCTAATACTTTGGGAGGCCAAGGCAGGAGGATTGCCTGAGCTCAGCAGTTTGAAACCAGCTTGAGCAAGAGCAAGACTTTGTCTCTACAAAAAATTAGAAAAAACAAGTTAGGCGTTGTGGGGGGAGCCTATAGTCCCAGCTACCTGGGACGCTAAGGCATGAGTATCACCTGACCCCAAGAATAGAGGTTGCTGTGAGCTGTGATGACACCATAGCACTCAACTCCAAGGTGACAGAGTGAGACTCTGTCTCAAAAAAAAAACAAATGCCAGGAGATATAAAGATGGAGAGAACAAAAATGAGAGCAAGTGCAGAGGAAAGAGTCTGAAACTATGGAATCCCCTTGGGTCACGTCATCCTTAAAGTCAGCCTCTACTTTTCCGCATCCAGGGCTTGGTTTCATAATTAGCATAAACTAATTCGAGTTATTTTTCTGTCTTAAACGAGTAGCTGGTGTGGTAGAAAAAGCAAGGGCTGGCTCGGCGCCTGTGGCTCAGTGGGCTAAGGCGCCAGCCACGTACACCTGAGCTGGCGGGTTCGAATCCAGCCCGGGCCTGCCAAAGAACAATGACGGCTGCAACCAAAAAATGGCCAGGCGTTGTGGCGGGCGCCTGTAGTCCCAGCTACTTGGGAGGCGGAGGCCCAGGAATTGGAGGTTGCTGTGAGCTGTGATGCCACAGCACTCTATCCAGGGTGACAGCTTGAGGCTCTTCTCAAAAAAAAAAAAAAGAAAAGAAAAGAAAAAGCAAGGTCTGCAGACTGAGACAGCCCAGCTTCTTCCTCTTAGTGATTGTGTACCCGTCATTCACTCAGCCTCTCTGTTTGGGAAGTGGGAATACAAACACCGGCTCCCAGAGTTAGACTATAAGCTCTGGAAGGGCAGGAAATATGTCTACTTTCCTCAGTATATTTCCCGCACTTAATCAATTGTCACAAACTAGGCATTTAGTAAATATTTATTAAATAAAATGACATATGGAAAAATAATTTGAAAGTGTTAAATAAAACCACGCTGAAGTGCCTATCAAATGACAGCATGTTAAGTACTCACTTCCTTTTACTTCCATGGAAAATTGGAAGAATTAACCAGCTGTCCCCAGGGTTTCTTTGTCACTCACTACTACACTCCTAGCACAGTGCCTGGAATGAAAATGCTTAATAAATAAACGAAGACTGGGCTGTGCTCAGTGGCTCATGCCTGTAATCCCAACAAGTCTGAGATGGATGGATTGCTTGAGCTCAGGAGTTTAAGACCAGCCTGAGGAAGAGTGAGACCCCAGCTCTAAAAAAAATAGCCAGGTGTTGTGGCGGGCTCCTGTAGTCCCAGCTACTTAGGAGGCTGAAGTGAGAAGATCCCTTGAGCCCAAGAGTTTGAGGTTGCTATGAGCTAAGATGGCACCGCACTCTACCAAGAGTGACAAAGTGAGACTCTGTATCAAAAAAAAAAAAAGAAACGATGACTACATTAAGTAAGGAGAGGTACCACATAAGAGGTAACATTTGAGCTGAACTTGAGGGATGGAAGTAGGAAGATCATTATTGGCAGTGGACAGACAGGGCAGAAGCAAAGTCAATGAGACATGGAGGAGGCCAACCCCATCGATGTGGCTGGAGTTTGCTAGGGGTGATGAAGGAGGAGGCCACAGCACGGCGGACGGCTGTGCAGAAGAGCTGAGGGTCATTGACAGGAGGCAGGGAGCCCCTAGGCCATTAGAAGACTCCAGTGACTATTGATTATTAATGACATAGACAATGGCTGAATGGGGGAAGGCCAGGGCCACGGCCCAGAGTGGATAGGACTGGGGAAGTGATTTGCTTCCAAAGAAAATGGCAAAGAACCACGAGGACGTCAAGAACATCTCCAGCTCCGCTGTGTCCCAATTTGACAAGACTCTACTTTTGACCTCTAATCTCAGGCGAATGTTGGCACCAGATGTCCTTGGGCTCCTCAAAGACCAAAACTAGAGTTTGGTCAGGCAAATATCCCCGTGGGAAGAACTGACGTTGTCGACATCTTCGTGCTCTGCTTTCACTCACACTCCAGTCTCCTCCAGTCCTAACTTCCTCGTCCATGTACGGAAGACTTTTTTACGAAAGGTCCCTTTCTCTCTCTAGCATTCTTAGGTGATTTCACTGTGAGTCAGCCAGGATAGCTAGTCTGCCATTTTACTAAAAAAATGAGTCTGCAACTGGCGGTTTTATTTACTATTCTTACAGAATTTCACTGCTTTCATTTCAATCATGTTTTGTATTTGTAGATTTTTTTTTTTTTTTTTGAGACAGAGCCTCAAGCTGTCACCCTGGATAGAGTGCCGTGGCATCAGAGCTCACAGCAACCTCCAATTCCTGGGCTCAAGCGAATCTCCTGCCTCCGCCTCCCAAGTAGCTGGGACTACAGGTGCCCACCACAGCAGTCAGCCATGTTTTAGTTGCAGCTGTCATTGTTTGGCGGGCCCGGGCTGGATTCGAACCCGCCAGTTCAGGTGCACATGGCTGGCGCCTTAGCCCGTTGAGCCACAGGCGCCGAGCCTATTTGTAGAATATTTTAATGGTTAAGTCTATTTGATTTTTCCTCTTAAATTTCATGATTTTGTTTAAGGTTTCCCAGAGTTATTTTTTTTTTTGTAGAGACAGAGTCTCACTTGATCACCTTGGGTAGAGTGCTGTGGCATCACACAGCTCACAGCAACATCCAACTTCTGGGCTTAGGCGATTCTCTTGCCTCAGCCTCCCAAGTAGCTGGGACTATAGGTGCCCGCCACAATGCCTGGCTATTTTTTTTGTTTTGCGGTTCCCCGAGGCTGGGTTTGAACCTGCCACCTTCGGTATATGGGGCCGGCGCCCTACTCGCTGAGCCACAGGTGCCGCCCTGTAATTCTTAAAATTAATCAGTAGAACAAAGTTGCTAAGAGCATGACTTTTAGGCCCTTCCTGCCTGAGTTAAAGGACTGATGGCCGTTTTTTTTTTTTTTTTTCTTTGAGACAGAATCTCACTCTATCACCCTGGGTAGAATGCCAGGGCCTCACAGCCCATAGCAACCTCAAATCCCTGGGATCAAGTGATTCTCCTGTCTTAGCCTCTCAAGTAGCTGGGACTACAGGATTGCACCACCAAATCTGGCCACAAAGTGAGACCCTGTCTCAAAAAAAAAGAAAGTAGTCCCGGCTACTTGGGAGGCAGAAGCAGGAGACTCGCTTGAGCCCAGGAATTGGAGTATGCTGTGAGCTATGATGCCAAGGCACTCTATCCAGGGTGACAGCTTAAGGCTCTGTCTCAAAAAAAACAAAGAAAGAAAGAAAACCATGCCTATACAAACCTAAGGCCTAAGTGTTTCATTTAACAAAAGAATAACATTTACTGAGTACTTACTATGCCAGACACACAGGAAAAATTTTTTTTAATTATCTCATTGGGGGCAGCATCCATAGCTCAGTGGGTAGGTCACCGGCCACATACACTGAGGCTGGCAGGTTCAAACCTGGCCCAGACCAGCTAAAACAACAATGACAACTACAACAAAAAAGTAGCCGGGCGTTACGGAGGGTGCCTGTAGTCCCAGCTACTTGGGAAGCTGAGGCAAGAGAATCGCTTAAGCCCAAGAGTTGGAGGTTGCTGTGAGCTGTGATGTCACAGAACTCTACCCAGGGGGACAACTTGAGACTCTGTCTCAAAAAAAAAAAAATTATCTCTTTTCTTCTTTCTCATATCACTACAACACAGGTAATATTATTATCCTCATATTACAGTTGAAAAAAAAAGGAAGTTCCAAGAAGCTCAGAGATGTACTTAGGCTTGTAGAAAGTGGGAGGGTCGTATCCATGGTCAGGCTGTCAGGAGGCCCAAGAGTATGTTTAACTAGGAAAGTGTGCTGCCACAAATCCCCAGCGTCAACACAGCTCTTGGATTCACAGTTCTGGCATCGCTGTTGTTCTTTTGGCAACTAAATGGGTCGTTAAAGACTCCTTGCCAAGTGAAGCCTCCTCATGTTACCTAACAGGAAACTGAAGCTCATAAATTTGTGGTTTGTGCTCCACATCTAAAGGTGGCAGAAGGGAGACCAGAAGTCTTACGCTCTAAGGCCAGTGTTCGCCACTGTCCTACAAAGCTTCCTTAATCTCATCGTAAAGTCAAACATTATATTTTTATTGTTATTTTATAGATAAAATGAGTTCATTGATGTGGGGGAAATACAAGTCTTTTTATTTATGTAGAAATCCATAAAGTCGAAAATTGTTCTCACTTAGGTCAGTTTATTACCTTTGTAGTTACAATTTGCACAACTAATAAAGCAAGATAATACAGAACACAGCCAACTGAATAATATGAACCTTCAGAGATGTAACAGGTGCCGAACTAGATTTGAATATAATGCCACCTCATTAGAGCTAGGCCACCTTTCTAATATGCCAGAGGGTCAAAAATGTAAAGCTCCCTACTTCAGATGAAGCATACTCATTTTCTATGAACAGGTACAATGAAATATAATATTATTAATTAATATAAATTTAAAAAAATTCCATCTCAGATGAGCATGTGAATTACCACTTCCCCATACTCGGCATATCTCACCAATCCCTGGGACCTCGGGCACCAGCAGGCCACCTGGAGGTCACTCTTAGCAAAGCTATGAAGGAGGACAGGTACCCACGTGACCCTGGTATTCCAGCTCTTTTACAGAACCCAATGAAAATGCAACATTGTGAGATAAGTAGGAAGGGTCTGGAACAAAGGGACTATTTCCTCCTCCTAGAACAGGATGTTCTACAATGTTTGAGCTCAGCAAGCCCAGTGGCATCCAGGGTATATGAGGGCTGTCCAGAAAGAATCCAGTCATGTCACATGAAAATAGAGACACAGATGGCTGGACACGTTCTGGACAGCCCACATATAAACCCAGAATGGAGTGCCGTCAGGGTCCCTTAGCTTCGGTGTGACTTGGAGTACGCACAGAGGAGACGCCGCCACCCTGGGCAGCTTTCAGCTGGACTTCTGTTTATCCGTGCTGCTTTTCCGTGAGTAATAAATCTGTTCAATCTACTTTGCATGTATGAGTGTCTGTCTCCGTGGACTAATGCAATTGGGAGAGAACTTCTGCAGGCTAACCCTTACTGACAGTGAAAATCAGGACGCCTCAGGGCCGGGCGCAGTGGCTCACGCCTGTGATCCTCGCACTCTGGGAGGCCGAGGTGGGTGGATGGCCTAAACTCACAGGTTTGAGACCAGCCTAAGCCAGAGTGAACCCTCGTCTCTAAAACTAGCCGGGTGTTGTGGCGGGCGCCTGTAGTCCCATCTATTTGGGAGGCTAAGGCAAGAGAATCACTTTGTAATGGGGTGAGATAAGAACCACCAACTCAAATTAGAAGTTCAAAAAGGAGTATTGTATTTGCCATGGGGCTGTCTCAGCAAATTCTAAAGCAGACTAAGTGAGTGAGGATTGAGGGGTCTAAAGTTGGTTTTTTTCTAGTCTGAAAGTTGGCAAAGGGACAAACAGGTGGGCTGAAAGTTGGCAAAAGAAACAAAAGGCAAGTGTGGGGTCACGATGACCCCTTTTACAGAAGCAAACCTTGCAATTTAGCGGATTAGCAGATAGGTAACAAAAAGTTCCCATAAAGCAGATCTGGCAATACGTCAAGCAGATCTGCAATTAGCAAATAAGTAAAACAATTTGTCACAGCGCTCAGCTTGTTAACTCTTATCACAACAGCACTGAGCTCTCATTTTGTTTTGTTCCAGTCCTATCTAAGACCTGTCTAAGACTGATGGTATTTGGCATCATTTCATTTACCTTTTCTCTTCCTCCTACCCAGCCCCCCGTCTCAAGGAGGAGGTGGTGTGAGGCCATCGTGAGGCCGCCAGCATCCATCTCAGCTTGAGCCCAAGAATTTGAGGTTGCTGTGAGCTGTGATGCTGTGACAAAGATTCTATCTCCAAAAAAAAGAAAAAAGAAAATCAGGAAGTCTTGAAACAGATTCAAATCCGGACATATTGCCTCTGAGACTCATGTATTCTAGGGAAGAATCTAAGTACTTCGCTTATCCCAGCCTGGGATAAACTTTAGGTTCCACAAGGAAGAAAATCTGCCATGTCCGACTTCGTCTCCCCATCACGTAGCACAGCCATGATGCATAGTGGGCAGGTAATTCCTGTCCTTACACCATAACGGATAGACTATAAAGAAATCAGTGTTAACAGATGTCACTGTGACTCAAAATCAGAGACAGAATGGCTCAAATGTAGCACTTTCCTTCTGTGGTCACAGACAAAGTCTATGTTGAAACACCAGAAAATTGAAGTTCATTGAAAACTCAAGATACAGCTGAAAAAAAATGATACTATAACCTTAAGATTGACTTAATAGGAGTATAATACACAGGAGAAAAATGCTTAATGGGGCATTCTCCACTCCGACGGTCACTTCCCAAGAATCTTAAATTCTGTGCCTGATCTAATGGGAGCTGGTCCTTCTTTCCAGAAAGACTCCTCCTCTTCTGTCCTGTCTCTTCACATCATTTTCTTCCACCCAGGAAAAATCTTTCCATCCTGTCCATTTCTTTGTTATCCTTCCTGGAGTTCTCTCCAGTTCCACATACTGAGTCCTGACAGTCTCAACTTATTTCTCTTTCTCCCTGGATACCCACTACAATTCTATGGCACTTACCTTTTGTATTTATATTTATTTCAGTTATTTACGCACACATCTTCTTTTCTCAAAAGAAGCTAGGTGAAGTACTGTTTACAGGCACGTGGTTTTCAGTCTATTTTTTGTTATATTTGCTCCAATGCAAGCTTCATATCCATTACTCTTCTCCAATCTAAAGAGCAATTAAGTGACCTCGGCATTTCTTTTTAAATTATACACTGCACTTAGCTCCTTGTTCTGGGCAAAGAACAAATAATGCTGGTCTGACCGTTCACTCCCATATCAACAAGACACATCAGGAAGACACAAGAGTGAACACGCTGAGCCAGGAGAGAGGTTTCGAACATCTCTTTTTTTTTTTTTGTGGAGACAGAGTCTCATTCTATCGCCCTCGGTAGAGTGCTGTGGAGTCACAGCTCACAGCAACCTCCAGCTCTTGGGCTTAGGTGATTCTCTTGCCTCCGCCTCCCAAGTAGCTGGGACTACAGGCGCCCGCCACAACGCACGGCTATTTTTTGATGCACTTCGGCCAGGGCCGGGTTTGAACCCGCAGCCCTCGGTAGACGGGGCCGGCGCCCTACTCGCTGAGCCACAGGCGCTGCCCCGAAACATCTCTTAGTACATAAAAACTCAGATACATTTTCTGTTTACATATTTTCATCTCCACAGATCAATATGAGTCAAGCAACCAAGGATATAAACAGGTAATTCCCAGAAGCAGAAAGTCAAATAGATAATAAGCATAAGCAAAGATGTGCCACCTCAGTATTAGGAAGAGAAATGCAAACTAAACAAAATGAGGCACTATCATTTGTCCTCTACACTGACGAAAACTAAAGAGAAAGGTCATGTCCTGTGTCAGCAGGAATAAAAAGGCAAAAAAACCTTTTTTGAGACAGTCTCACTTTGTCACCCTCAGTAGAGTGCTGTAGCATCCCAGCTCACAGCAACCTCCAACTCTTGGGCTTAAGAGATTCTCTTGTCTCAGCCTCCCGAGTAGCTGGGACTACAGGCACCTGCCACAATACCCAGCTATCTTTTTTGTTGCAGTTGTCATTGTTGTTGAGCTGGCCCATGCTTGGTTCGAACCTGCCAGCCCCGGTGCATGTGGCCGGTACCCTACACACTGAGCTATGGGCGCTGAGGAAAAGGTAAAATTTAAAAGGCACTTTCTAATAGGATCAAATTTTTTTTTTTTTTTTTTTTTTTTGGTAGAGACAGATTCTCAATTTATAGCCCGCGGTTTTGTTTTGTGGCGTCACACAGTTCACAGCAACCTCCAATTCCTGGACTCAAGTGATTCTCTTGCCTCAGCCTCCCGAGTAGCTGGGACTACAGGCACCTGCCACAACGCCTGGCTATTTTTCTGTTTCGCAGTTCAGCCAAGGCCGGGTTTGAACCTGCCACCTTCGGTATATGGGGTCGGCACCCTACTCAATGAGCCACAGGCGCCGCCCTAATACTGATCAAATTTTTAAAGCACACTTAAGTAAATAATCCCACTTCTAAGAATCTACTCTTTAGAACTACTTTTTCCACAATGCCAAGATATGCTTAAGGATTTCCACAATGCTACTAAATTTATATTAGAAATCAGAGATAACCAAAATACTTGTCAAAAATGGAATTATTATTATTATTTCCTTTTTTGAGACCGAGTCTCACTCGGTCACAGCTCACAGCAACTTCAAACTCTTGGGCTCAAGTGATTCTCTTGCCTCTCCTCCCCAATGGCTGGGACTACAGGCACCCACCACAACGCCTGGCTATTTTTAGAGATAGGTCTTGCTCTTACTCAGGCTGGCCTCAAACTCCTGAGCTCAATCAGTTCACTCACATCAGCCTTCTAGAGAAAAATGGGATATTTAACAAATCACCCTACTCTCTGAATGCTACATAGCCGACACAACAAAGCATATTTATTTGTATACGTATAGAAAAATTATTTGGGTATATTATCAAATTTTAAAGGGCAAGTTGCAAAGTAGTATGTTAAAAAGTCCTTTATTATGGAGGAAAAAATCATGTTATCTGTATTTCTGTGTTCATATAAATACTTAATAAACTTCTATACAACAATGTGAGTGAAAACTAAAATAACCTATGAACAAAAACCAAGGTCTGGATAGAAAAATACCCAAGTGCTAACTGCGGTTACCCCCTGGGGAGGTACAACAGAAAGGATGTTTTCTTTTTACTTTGTGTATTTCTGCATCTTGTTTAAATTTTGACTTTTACTTTTTTCTTTTACTTTGTGTATTTCTGCATCTTGTTTAACTTTTCTTTTTCTTTCTTTCTTTTTTTTTTTTTATTGCAGTTTTGGTCGGGGCCAGGCTTGAACCCACCACCCCCTGTATATGGGACTGGCACCCTACTCATTGAGCCACAGGTGCTGCCCCTTGTTTAACTTTTGACTTTTACTTTGCGTATTTCTGCATCTTGTTCAAATTTTGACTTTTTTTTGCAATGAAAAATAAGACCAATAAAATTAAAGTGCTTAAAAATAGTCATAAAGTGTTTAATTAAATATTCCGGGAAACAGCAATCCAACTTCAGGAAGTGCACACACGAATAATCTCTAAGCATTCTTTAGGACTCTATGCTCAAAATTATTCACACATACTGAGTCAGTCTCAGAAATCTGAAGCCTGACATGGTAGCATGGAATAGTTGTTTCCATGTGGTAGGTGATGCAAGAAAGGAAAGAAAAAGACATTTAACACATTAACAAAATTGATAGCTCTCAGAAAAAAGTGACTTAGTCAACGAAATTGATTTAGGTTCTCAGAAAAAATCTGCCTGATCATTGGTTTATGCTGAAGGCCACAAATTCAAGGGCAAGTGCCGGGAATTGATGAGCCCAGCTGGGAATAAGACAGTTAGGGCCAGAGGGACAGTACCAGAGTTCACAGACTACCTAAAGGGAGCAGGTCTGTTATAGCTCTAGCTGACTGGATGAACCTGGTATTATTAGGTCGTTAGGGAAACCCAAAATCAGAATTTTTATAACAGTATTCCCAGGTTTTAAATTTTAGCAATTTTTAAAAATCCTAAGTGTTGTGTGGATAAATACCATAAAAAACAAACAAAATTCATCTACCGCCTGAATTTGGCTGCCAGCCTCCTATTTGTCCCCTTTGGGTCTGCTTCTTGCTCAAGTTGGTCTCAAACTCAAGCAATCCCCCTGCCGTGGCCTCCCAGAGTACCTAGGATTATAGCCACCACGCTGGCCACAAGGGATCTCTTTTACAAAATGAGGGGGCTTGCATGATGACTAAACAAAGTTGTTTTATTTTGTTTTGTTCTTAGTTGAACAGGGTATGGGACAGGAAAAGGAAGGTAGTCTTGTTATACAGATAAGCTTCAAGATAATATTCCTCAGGGAAATGGAAATATTTTTCAATCCTTTAGCGGTGTCAGACAATTAGCACACCTGTCCAGATAAATAGGCAGGGTCTGGCTGCATTTAACAGATTGTCTATGGATGCAAATTTCTCCCCCAGCCTTCCCACCTAGACAGTCTGGCAACATTATTCCTGTTTGCCCATAACCATCTCAAAGTAAGTCAAGGAAATGTACTTTGGGGTAAAACATTTATTTCCCTTAGCCCTAAAAAAAAGAAAAAAAAAACTTAAAGATATACAGTCCCTATAAAATGAATGCATGTGAATTATAAGCTTAGCACTGTAGTCTAAATAAACACTTACATGTCAATTACAAGTTTATGTCTACAAAGCCAAATCAATGAAGAGAGATAAGATTCTTTTTCTACCCACACTAAGATCACAACACGGATACCACCCCATTTTTTTTTTTTTTTTTTGTAGAGACAGAGTCTCACTCTATCATCCTTGGTAGAGTGCCATGGCGTCACACAGCTCACAGCAACCTCCAGCTCCTGGGCTTAGGCGATTCTCCTGCCTCAGCCTCCCGAGTGGGGCTACAGGCGCCCACCACCACGCCCGGCTATTTTTCTTTTCTTTTTTGCAGTTCGGCCGAGGTTGGGTTTGAACCCGCCACCTTCGGTATATGGGGCCGGCGCCCTACTCGCTGAGCCACAGGCGCCGCCCACTACCCCCCTTTTTGAATGTTCACTATGTAGATTCTCTGAGCGCACAACAGAACTTCACACGAACACCACCAATTGCCTCACTGCTCGCCTCCTTCACCCCTCCCTTTTTCCATGTACTCCCTTTTTTCCCTTGAAATGTGAGGATCTCGACCTCTTCTATGGAGAGCCCCATCCCCAACAGATAATTTGTGAGCTGGGCTTTTCCAGGGTACAGCCTCAAAATCTTGGCATAATAAACCTAAACTGAGTGTGCCTCTTGTTTTCTGTTACTTAGGATTTGAGTTAACAGACACTCAGGTTGTTTCTACTTTTTGGATATTGTGGATAATGCTAAAGGCATTTGTGAACAGAGAGAAAAAGCACTCAAACACCACATTTATAAGAGGAAGGGCTTTATTCACCAGCCGGGAGCGTACAGCATAGAAGAATTCCAAATGGCTACCCTCCCAGACTGGTTTGGTCTTTCCCTTTTTATTGACAGTCAAAAAGTTCCACCTCACAGGTACCCTTCTTATTGGCCAGTTTGAATCAAGTGGGAGATGCTATTCCAGCCCCTACAGAACTACAATATTTCACAGAACTTGGAAAATTCCAAGTTCCAGGAAGTTAAGTTTACAAATTCCCAAGAGCTGAGTCACCATGGAAAGGACCCTGCAAGTGTATCCTTGTGGTCTCCTTGAGAAGACCTGTTCTCCCAGACCTCACCCTTCTCGGATATCCTCTCTCAATACAAATATCTGTTTGAATCCCTGTTTGTGATTCTTCCACACTTATAGCTAAGAGGAAAATTACTGAGTGATGTGCTAATTTCATATTTAACTTTCTTTTTTCCTTTTTTTGTAGAGACAGAGTCTCACTTTATCACCGTTGGTAGAGTGCCGGGCCGTCACACAGCTCACAGCAACCTCCAGTTCCTGGGCTTAGGCAATTCTCTTGCCTCAGCCTCCCAAGTAGTTCATATTTAACATTTTGAGGACCAACTAAACTGTATTCCATAGTGGCTGCACCAGGAATGCATGTAAACTCTTCATTTTTAAGATGAAGAATCCCAGGGGAAAACTGGTTAGACAGCTTGACCACACACAGAGGAAGTCAGCTGCCATCAGGAACCAGGTATCTTGATTCCCAATACAGCCCTCTTACCAAGGTTAACTTCACAAAGACTTAAATCAGAATACTGGGTAAATGTCAAGAAGGTCTACACATGAAGAAGCTATTGTACATTTATGATTTAATAAAATAATTCTAAAGGAAAAAAAGAATGTCTGCACAAAAACTGGGTCGTTGTGATACAGGATAGATAGCGCTCCAGCCAGGTCGGTGAGAGGGGGACAGATCCTCTGCCTCCACCCTGGCGGTGTTGGTGTGATGGCAGCGGGCAGAGGGGCTGGAGGGCAGACAGGGAGGCCCCCTACCCCAGGAGGCTCCGTAGCCAGAGGGGCCAGATAACTGCTGGGGAGACACCAGCACCTTAGGTTTCCCTCCCCGTGCACTTTGAACTAAACAGGGACCCCACCTTTTCTATGCCTGGTCAATTTCATGTAAGTTTCCTGGGCCTGGTCAATTTCAAGTAAATTTCCTAGGCCTGGGAATGGAAGTGATTGTAGCCCATTCATTTGCTACTGAGGCTAGCTAAATGTAACTACAGAAGGCCCCTACAAGCTAAATTTAACTACCCAACCATGCTGAATGTAACTACTGAGTCCCTGCTAAATGTAACTACAGAGGATCCTGTGCGGCTGTATATACCCCTGGACAAAGAGCCTGGAGAGACAGAGAGAGAGAGCTTTTCTACACCAATGGGTATTCTCTCTGCCAGGAACTTTGATGTTTTTGTATTCTTTTCTGTAAATAAATCCTGCCTTACCACTGATCTGTGGTCCATGGATTTATTCTTCGAGTCACCCAAAGAACCTGCTGAAGATGAAATTCTGGTATCAATTAGAAATAGGTCACTTGAGTTACCTTTCAAACAGAGGGGTTCATTTGCTTGGCTGGTGTCAAGTCAATAGACACAGCTAAGTTTGTGGTAGCCAGAGAGGGTTTATTACTTGGTACAAATAAGAAGGGTTCCAAGGATAGTTCCCAAAGCAGTGCATCCCTCAACAAGGGGGTTGGGCTGATTATATAGTTAGAGGATAAAGAGAAATGATCTGATAGGATGTCATGATGGGGTGATGCTAGGAAATGTACTCTGACTGGATCTTGCCCTGGGGTGATGCCAGGGTTCAATCTGATTGCATCCTGGCCCCTGCCATGTGGTGTTCGCATCCTAATTCAGTACCTGCTTCTTGGTCCAAGCACTTTGGTTCCAGCCATGCTTGCACACTCAGTTCATCTGGGCATGCTCAGCTTTAACCTGGGTGATGGGGTGGAGGAGGGAGAATGGCAACTGAGAAACAACTCACAACTTTGTTAAAAATTAAACCACATCTAGTGCCATTAGTGTGATATGATGGCTACAGATCCAAATCAATGAAGAGATACAATTCCTCTTCTACCCACACTAAGAAGATCACAGCATGGACACTACCCTTTTTTTGTGGGTAGAACTGATGCAGGACAAGGCAGCCCTACAACTGCTGCCTTGGCCCTGGCAGCGCTGATGCTGTGGCAGATGGAGAAACCAGCGTGTGGAAGGGCCGGACACCTGTGCGGAAGACACTGGTGCCTTGCTGTCTCCTTCCTGGGCTCTTCTTGCTGGTAAATTTCATGGATGGTGCCTTGCTGTCTGCTCTTCCTGCACATCTGACTGGTCAATATCATGTCAGTTTCC